>LPNX011004647.1:0-65504 GCA_001517045.1 Pseudotsuga menziesii | reverse complement strand
TATATATATATGCATGTGTGTGTTAAATTTAGCTCCACATAGGATTTATAGTGCTTTCAAGTTCTGTGCAGTGGCTGTAGATTTCACTACCATGAAAAGGAGAATGTTCAAGCATCAAAAGAATGCCATTCCAACAACCATTATAGTAAGCAATTCCAGCATATGTACATAAATTCTTTTCCTGCTGGTGCCTCCATGTGGATTTTCTTTCAATGGCTTACTTTATATAATGTGATGATGGAAGCAATTTTCATTTCACTGGACTGGAATCCTCTGATGATTTATCCAGCTTGTGAGTGCAATGTTGAATTTCTGAGCCCAATAGTGACATGTGTTTGCGAGAGTTCAAACTTCAAAATCAAAATCCCATTTCTAAATTTCTGGGCTCAACAGTGACATGCTTCTCCCATAAATGATTCATTTATATTAGAATTCCAAGACCTGTAGTTTTGGATTCCCGATTCCTCATTAGCGGGATGAGGGAGCAGATGATTGCAATATATTTTGCTCCCAGAACATTATTTAGTATACAATAGGAAGGATGCTTCATTCTTATTTTTTTGCTTGTGAGTCTGTCACTGAAGCTAGTAGGGGCTTGTGCTAACTTTACAATAATTTGGTCAACATATTAAAAAATAAAGCATATTTTGTTAAAGATAGTGCATTTGCGAGACCCATTCTTAAGGAGGATGGTACCCCAGTCAGTTAACTAGGGGTCCTGGTCAGTTAGTCAGGCATAGTAAGTCCCTAGAAGGTAACCTAGGGCCCCAATAGTCTCGTGGGGTTCTTGCTCTGGGACCAAGTAGGTTGATTCCATGGCAAAGTCCCAACATGTGGCTAGGGCCCCTATATGTGTCTAGGGTATCATGGCCTAGGACGAGGTAGATTCTTGGTCTTGGACCAAGCCAATCCTACAGGTTGAGACAAAGATTTCCTGGTCTAAGACTAGGTAGATTCTTGGTCTGGGACCAAGCAGTTCCTACAAGTACATACCTAGTCAGTTAACCAGGTGGATCTTGGTCAATTGACTAAGATGATGATATGTGATGTACTCTTCTCCTAAATCGTTATTACTAGGTTATTTCTCAAGGGACTAGCCACCCCTTTATGGGTTGGTCTTGTGGGTGAAAGGATTATCTTCCCACATGATGTGACCACTCTTGTTGACTTGTGGTCTTATGTCTCCCTATTGGTCCTAGAACCCATCTTGGTTGTGGTACCTTGACCCTTTTTCTATGATAACTTAACTTTATTTATTTTTATTTTTTGTATAACCACTTGACCATTGGTACCCTCCTAAGTCAACATAATATTATTTTATGTTAAATTTGGTAACCTTCCTAAAATCCAGGTGACCCTACTAGAAGTCCTGACAAGATTATAAATCAAAGTCACAAACTTCATGTGCAAGGTGTCTTGAGAAGAGAGAAGTTTAGAGATATGATTCTTTATCTTCTCTAGGGTTCATTGTTGCTTGTTTTACTTGACGCCTAGGGTATTTACTACTGCTAGGGTTGGGCTGTACCTCATTGTTGTTGTTGAAGTAGTTTGTGACCACCTTGTGCCTATCAAGCCTAGGCCATGACCTCCTTGTTGTTGTTTGGCCTAGGCTGTGACCTCCCTGCTGCTGTTATGAATGAGTTGTGACCTTAGTCAGCCATCTAGGGGCTGTTGTGACTGTGTTTATCCTATTGGAGATGACCGTGACCGTTACTAAGCTTGTTTGGAGTGCCTTAAGGGTTGTTTGAGGTAGCCATGACTTGTCTTCAACTTGTTAAGAGTAGGCATGTCTATCTTCAACCTGCTAAGGTTGCCACAACCCTTCCTCTTAGGTTGCATATGAACGTTGTGATTTATTTTAGCCTATAGAAATCTGCCATGATTTGTGTTGATCATTTATGAGCTGGGTATGACCTCATATTAGGCTGCTAAGCCTAGGCATGACCTTAGTGTGGGATACCAAACTGACCCGTGACCTTCCTGTGGACTACTATACTGGGCCATGATTTTTTGATGGGTTTCCAAACTGGGTCATGACCCCTATTGTGCTGTTCAGCCTCACTTGTGACCTCTATTGGGCTGGATTAACAGGACCATGACCTTTATTGTGTTGTTAGGAGTCAGCTGTGACTTCTATTCAGTTGTTTGGACTAGGCCATGACCTTAATTTAGATGCTAAAGATGGGACGTGATCCTTGTGGACTGTTAAGGGTGCCTTTGTGTGTTGCCTCAGTTTTGAGGGTACTAGTGCATAGATTGAGGTGGCCTCTGCTAACTTGAAAGGTGTTGCAAATTGTTTTATGTATGACTGTCCTAAAGACAGTCATTTATTATAGAAAGGGTTTAAATGCTCATCCTCTTTTCTGGACTGTTTTGTTTAAGCAACTTGAGGTTTGTATTGGTCTAACCTTACCCTACTGCAACCTATCTTTCTCTCTAAGGTATGTCCATGGCTCCTTAGTGACTTGTCTTCAAAAGACAAGGTCTGTTTTGAAAAAGATATCTGAGTATAGGGGAGGCCTAAAGCAGTTATGTTGCTCTCTTTTATTGATGTTATCTATTAGTTTGGTTTTGTTTATTCATTAGCTTAATTTTTACTCTTGTGGTTATTTAGTATTACTGTACATTTCAACTTTAACACATGGACCTTTGGGAGTGTTAAAGTTGAAAGAGATGAAAATTATGTGTAAATTTATCTTACATTTGTCACTACTGTATTTTCTACTTCATCCTTCTAAATGCTTGATTTGATTTGTTGCAAAAGTTCGTTATTTTTTGAAAAATCCTGTAACTTTAACATATTTGACTTAGTTTTATTATAAATTATTATTCTTTTGAAGCAATCCTCTTGTCCTATTTCCTATTTCTTTTAATTAAGGTAAAAGCTAAAATCTACTTCTTGGTGTTTATTCTACAATAACTAAATACAACGTAGATTTATGTTCCTTTATTTATAACTTTATTGCATATCATTTACGAATTCATACGCTGAACACTGTGCACTTGTACCAGTGCAATATTACTTTGTCTACTATGTTAAATGAACCCTGCGCACTTGTACCAGCGCAATATTACTCCATCTAGTATGTTCAATGTTCCAGTATACATGTACTTTCTCCTTTTTTTTAACTCAAACGGATATTTTTTTTAATTTTTTTATGAAGGAATTCAAGTCTGATTCAGCAAATGCCAATCAACCAATTACACAAAGAGCTGAAGAAAAACATCAATCGGTTCAAAGAATATACAAATTTTTACAAAATGAGAGAGTATCTCCAAGAAATTCATATCACACCTAATTGAGACTCAATTAAGGGATTGGATGAATTTTGTTGTGTTCACCATTGATGCTGAGATTTCCTTGAGACAACACGTAAGCTTTATTTACTAGAGCATCTACATTTTTATTAAGCTCATGAAGAATATGGAAATATGCAACCCTTTTGAACTCTTTCAGTATATTTCGAATTCTCTACAAAGAATTATTCAAAGCAGAATTATTTAAATGATATTCTGAATTTAAAACTTTATTCAATAGTTCTGAATCTCCAAAAATTTGCATTGACTTATATCCCATGTTCTTAGCTATCTGGAATGCCATAAGGAGGCTATAAGTTTCTTCCTATTTATTCGACATGATTCCAAGTCCCCAACTAAAACTGGTTTCAATCAATCTGTCAGGAGAAAAAATCAATCCCTCGGCTCCTGTGGTCCCAAGGTTCCTCTTGGAAGCACTGTCAAAGAATAAAGTTGCTGAAGAGGATATTTTCCTCCTATCAATGAATGCTACATCATTACAACGCACACGCCAAGAGGGGGAACAGGATGGTTTAATGTAGGTCGAACTTCGCAATCCCAATGGACAGGATACCATCCAATCTATAAATTCAGAAGTCAGAGATGAAGGAGATATCAAATTATAGGCTGACTCAGAAAAAAGAAACTTGGATTTTTCTACCACGAGCAATGGAGTCGTAGGCAAGTTATTAAATATCCAATTATTCCTTTCCAACCATAATTTCCACCATATATATTTTGGAATCGTCTGCCATAGTTTAATCCAGTAAGTGGGTTTGTCTGTTGCTTTTGGAAACAGTTCTTTCTAGGAGATGCAGAGAGAGTCGACCATAAAATTTCGAAGGACAGAAACGTTCAAACCATCAAGGACTGACTCCCATACCATTTGAGAAAAGATACAATCAACAAAGATGTGATCAGACATTTCGTAGGCAGTGTTACAAAAACAACACCTAAATGGGCCATGGAATCCATGCTTGATCAGATTTTCACCTATCAGTACCTTTTTGTGCATGAGAAACCAAGTGAAAAAATTAAGCTTGGGAAGGCTGTGAGGAGACCAGACTAATTTCCAAAATGTAGGGGATAGACTAGAGGCTTATGGGGTTTGTAATTTGGAGAATCCTTGAGCTGCTATATAAATTCTAGTTCGGCCCCATCCCCATTTATCTTTGTAAGAGAAATGTACTAGTGCAAGACCTGAAAGAGAAGAAATCAACAATTGTTTTTGGGAGATAAGATGATCTAGAATATCAGGAAAGGACCAATCAACCCAATTCCCATCTTTGTCCCAAGAGAAAACATCAACCAGCCGAAGAAGGCCTTTATTGGTTGTCCAATTATTGGTCTCTTCTAATGAGAATATCGAGTAAAGGGGAGGATTACCTAAGATATTTTCATCCCACAAAAGGATCCTCTTCCCATTACCAGGAATTCTATAGAGCTGTCTATTAAAATTGTAAATTCTTTTTTCTGCATAAATTCTAGAATGTTGTGCCTGCGGGGGTGTTTGAAGTTTTTAAAATTCTCAAGGAACCTCCCTTTAAGTATTTCATCCAAAATATATTACTAATTGGATTATTTTTATCAGCATACAACTGCCAAATCAATTTACCTCCCAACGCCATATTTTCCAATCCAGGGTCCCGCATTTAAAATCCGCCTTCCATAATTGGTCTTTTAAGAATATCCCAACTAACGAGATGCATCTTATTCTGGTTACCTTTACCACCCTTCCAGATAAAGTCTCGAATAAACTTAGAGATATGAGCCGTGATTGACTTGGGAGCCAAGAGGAGAGAGGACTAAAAGATGGGGAGAGCTGAAAGGACCGCCTTTATCAAAATTAACTTACTAGCCTTAGTTCGCCATTGACTGCCCCAAGATACTATTTTTTCTTTTAATTTACCTATCACTTCCAGCCAAAGCAAAGGAGGGCTTGGTCCCAAGGTTAAAGGAAGGCCCAAATATTTGATCTTATCCCACTCTTCAAATCCAGAGAAGCCTAGGGAATGAACAATTCGAAGAATTGACAAATGGTGAACATTCCAACCATATACAACACTCTTTCTTTTATTGATCAGAAATCCTGATGCTACACATAAATTTTTTAATACTTCATTGAAGGCTCGAGAAATGTTTAAGGATGCCCCTCCCAAAAGAAGAGAATCATTAGCAAAGAGGGCATGATTTATAGGATCCACCCCTCTTACTGCCTTAATACCAGGGAGAGTACCTGCAACCAATTTAGCTGTAATTTTTCTACTTAAAGATTCAACCATCAATATATAAAGGAAAGGTGACAAAGGGAACCCTTGACGGAGTCCTCTCGAAGCTTGGAAGAAATCTATTGGTCTACCATTAACAAGGGGGGCTATCCAGGGCCTATCAATGCAAGCTTTTATCAAACTGAAAAATTTAGCACTAAGACCAAAAGAGAGAAGGACTTGATAGAGAAAGGAGAGCTTGACTCCATCAAAGGAATTTTTCATATCAAGCTTGATGATCATTCCCTTCTCCTTCCGCTGAAAGCTAGAGTGGACAGCTTCTTGCACTTGAATCACATTATCTACCGGATGTTTGCCTTTAACAAATCCCCCTTGGAGAGGAGAAATTAAATTTCCTAACAAAGGATTAAGTCTATTGGATATGAGTTTGGCCAGAATTTTGTAAGAGGCGTTACAAAGCGAGATATGCCAAAATCTGTCAAAAGAAGCTGGGTTAACTTCCTTTGGAATTAATTCTAGGAAAGTAGAGTTAGTTCATCCTCCCACTTTGTATTTTTTGAGAAATGCTGAAGTCATATGTAAAAGATCATATTTTATAATTTTCCAACAAGATTTGTAGAAATGGATAGAGAATCCATTCGACCTGAGGGATTTATCTTGCTCCATTTCCCATATAACATCCACAATTTCCTTTTCAGAGAAAGGTTTCACTAATCCAACATTAACCTCAGCACCGACTAAAGAGGGAATGTTGGATAAGAAATCAACATTAACATCCTCATCAGTGGTGTTGTATTCATGGAAAAAATGATGAAAGTGTATATGGGCATCCTGCTGTAAATGCGCTTGACCTTTAATGACTTCACCTTCTCTTGAAATTATTTCCGTGATGTGGTTCCTAGATAGTCTAGCTCTACATTGCCTATGGAAGAATGCAGAATTTTTATATCTAGCTTGCAGCCAAAGGATGCGTGACTTTAGGTGCAAATGTTCTTATTCCTAGCGAAATGAAAGGAAAGAATTAAATTGAGCAGACTGTTCTTTAGCTAAATGTAATTTAGAAATTTGTGATTCCTCCATTCCCAGCTGAATTTCAGCTAAAATGTGCACTACCTCTTGCCTGATACTCATTGGAGTTATGAGAGGTGTTTTAATACAACTTTTCAAAGCATATTTTGTATGTTTTAACTTCTATCCCCACACATATCTGGGGGATCCGTCAACAAACTAGGCCCATGCTTGAGTCAGTGTATCTCAAAAACCATCCCTCTCAATCCAAAGAGGACTAAAACAAAACAGTATAGGACCAAGATTTTCATCTTCTTCCAACATGAGGGATATAAGATGATGATCAGAAGAAAAATTGGAAATTTTTTTGGAAGAGATTATTTTCCCATCCATCAAAGAGCTATGAACCATAAATCTATCCAAATGAGCAGAAATTTTGTCTACCCCAACTCGATTATGGTCCAAGTAAACCACCCTTTCTTGGGTTTGAAATCAATAAGATCTTGATCATGTATCAAAGACTCCACAATGACCTAAAGAGGATCTCTGTCCCATACTCCTCCACGTTTCTCATTAGGGTCTAGAAGAATATTGAGATCCCCAGCCACAATAATGTTTTTGGGAGAGTGGATTTCCATAAAATTAGACAATGAATTCCAGTAGACTTTTTTCTCTATCAAATTTAGAGGGACATACAGGTTAAATAGAGCGATGGAGATATTACTTGTTTTATGTAGTAATTTTGTGTAAATCCAAAGTTGAGAACCACACGAATCATTTAGGAGAAACTTGTCCTCAAACCATAAGGTAGAAAGCCCCCCTAAAGTGCCCCTTGCACTAACATCCATGCCTGCATTTTTTTTCCACTTTGATCTGCACATGAATCATTTAGGAGAAACTTGTCCTCAGACCATATAGTAGCAAGCCCCCCTGAAGTGCCCCTTGCACTAACATCCATGCCTGCATTTTTTTCCCACTTTGATCTGCTCAAGGAGAATAGAGCTTCCTCTTCTATTTTTGTTTCTTGGATATGGAGAATATCAGAGGGTTCCATTCTTAGTAAATATTTTACTGCTTCATCTTTCTTGGGATTCTCTAGTCCCTTACAATTCCAGCAGACGATCAAAATTATTTATCCAAGGAAAAGGGAGTTGTCCCTCCCTTTGGGGGTCTATTCCACTTGCTTCTGTCTAATGACATTTCTATAGTAACCTAGCTACCCTGTATCTTTAATCTCTCAGCTTCTTCTTCTCTTTCCTCCTTTCGAGACTTCCTACCTGCCTTTTTTGTGAATTGCTCTATTGAGTTTTCTTTCGATGAACTAGAAGAGTCTTCCAATTTTTCCTTAAGAATTTATGCATAAAAGGGAGAAAGCGTGCCACCTGTGGGAAATTTCTGAATATCTTGCATTGTTGCATCTGCACATGGTGTTTCAAATAGTACTAGTCCAGATTGTTCATGTATCCTGAAGTTTTATTCACCTTCTCCTTGATGCACATCAGATTGCCACAGTTCTCCCTCTTCAAGAACCAAAGAATTCGTATCTTCAAAAGGACTTAAGACAACCAAAGGATTTCAAGAAGCAGTAACTTTTTCCAAATTCTTTTTTTCAACCGGAATGACTCCATTCCCTGATTTTCCTCCTTTACTGTTAATTCTGTTATCTTGTTTGGAGGTTCCTTCTTTCTAAACTTGTATCCATTGATCAGCCTTTTCTTTATCAAATTATTCAATGTACTTTCTCCTTTAAGTATTTAAGTTTTATTTTATATGTAGTTGTTATTTTAAGTTTTACATTTATGATTTTACTATTTATTAAGTTAAACATCTCAAAGTAAATTGATGTAATTTCTCATTTGAGTTTTACTTTGAATTGATTTTTTTTAAGAGTTAAATAAATTTATATAGTTTTTCATTTTAGCCCTACTATTAAGTGATTTTGTATATAATTGTCATTTTCAGTTTGATTTGTATGGTTTTACTATTTAACAAGTGACACAACTTAACTCTAAATGTTTAAGAGTTGAGATTGACTTTAAATACTATTTAGAATTTAATTCTTTTAATGCAAGTCTCATTTTATTTAAATTAAAACTGGATCTTTTGTATTTATAAGATGTCTAAGATGTCTACTCCTGTATTTTAGTTGTACAAGATTTTTTCCTTACATATTTTTTCCGTATGGTATCTGAATTGTACTTGAATTCCTACTTGAATCTTACTACTATGGTCTATAGGACTTTGGGTTGAGAAATGTGCCTACATAAAAGAATCCCAATCTAGCAGCTAGCTATAGTTTGTGAAGATGTTGGAAAAGTAATCCTTCAAAGAGTTGTGTGTGTAATCCCTCTTCCATTGCTCGTTGCATTGGAAATGGAAGCCCTTTGAAAAGAAGTAGAGGATATTCTTCAAGCCTTGAAAGAAAAGGATCCCATGTGGGGCATGCTTAGGAGTACTCTGTTAAAAAGCATGATCATCGTCGACCCCTTATACATGTTTACAGAGTAGTGCAAAATTACCAGTTCCTTGTTTTCCTGATTTTGGTTGTATCACAGTCGAATTAGCTCAGAAAGGGTTGAAGGAAAGAAGAGTTGGTAGTTAAAAAATAAAGCTTTTCTACATTGCCTGATAATAATTTAAAAGAGAGAGCTCATTATAGGATTCTCAAGATGGATTTGAAATCAGAGAGAAACTGATTGAACCTGATTCTCTGATCAATGATAATGCATGTTCTGATTTGATATAGAAACCAAGTTCCAACTATGGTGAAAAAGTGGTCTTCATTCTATTTATGGAGTAGGTGAAACTGCACTTACATGTCAACTTAATCCCTTTCTCCTCCATGGACCTGTTTAAACTTATTCATCTTTTGATTTTATGTATTGATGCAAGTTTTGGCACATTCATAATTTATATGATGTTGGATATTAGATAATATTTCTTTTCTTTTCTTCCCCCTTAATAAAATTTATCCTATTTATTTCTTTTTTCTATTATGATGATATCATTACACAATTCATTGATGGCATCATTAAACAATTCATTGGTTCCTTCTCTGTGCTTGACTTTGTGGAGGATACTTCCTCCTCCTCTGCTTCTTCCTCAACATCCTGTCTTACTGACTTCTAGAAACTCTCTTATACTCTCTCCTCTTTAGTCCTATTGGATGTAATAATTATCTCATGTTTTCTTTAATCATGTATACATAACTTCATGTTTTTGGGATAGCTTAAGGTACTCCTACTGATTGTTAAGACCGATTCTACCTTTTAGTCCCATTAAACTTGCTTTTGGTCATTTGTTGGACATTAATAAAGTTATATATCACATATTAGTTTCCATGAACTATGTTTGTGACCCTGAAACATATCTAATATGGATGGCAGTTCATTTGGAATAGACCTCTTCATTGTAAAGACCCATGTAGGGAATTTGGGGGTTCTCTGGACATGCTTGGTCACTTGTTGGACATTAATAAAGCCATATAATCTCATATTAGATTCCTTGAACTTTGTTTATGACTCTGAAACATATCTCATATGGATGGGAGTTCATTTGGATTAGCCCTCTTCATTCTACAGACCCTTGTAGGGATTTGGGGATTCTCTGGACATGCTTAGAATCCAGATATATTCTATTACAAGCATGGTAAAGAACATCGAGTGTAAGCCTATTGAAGAACATAGGCGGATTTTGTTGGAGTAAACATAGAGCTCCAACTTAGTATCAATGTATATTTTATATTATGTGAGTGTTATGTTAGTAGACATTAACATTAGTGGTTAATGGATGTGTGATCAATGTAAAATTTAGATGTTAAAGTTAAGTGGTTAGGTGGCTAAAATGCCGTAACAATCGAAGTTGTTACATAATAATGAAATGAGGGATGCTTAACTTGAGAGAGTAATATATGTAATTTGGGTAGCCTACCTCATGCTCTGGTCGTGTACTTTCTGCAACATTAATATATATGTCCTACGTTGTTCTCTCTGCATTTTTTTATTTGTGTTAGCTTTTGATGCACTCACATAAAATCCTATATGGTATCAAAGCATTATGTTGATTTAAGAGTCTATGAATTCTTAGTAGTTTGTGAATTAGAAGTTTGAATAAAAAAGGCATCATGATTGTGTAAAGTGAAAAGTTGTTGAAGACCTGCACAAAAGAAGAAATAGAGGCTTCTAGGTGAAGGTAAGACCATGAATTTCTACCATGAATTAATCTTGTAGGAAGGCCATATAAGTAAATTTTGAGGGCACCCTAGGGATGAACAAGATAGTGGTTATGACATTGGTGTTCAAAAATTGTAGGCTATAGAATTCAAGTTGTCCCTTATGTAGTTTTCCCACAACACGTGGGAAGACATCCACAATTGATGATGAAGGTGACAAATTTGAAGCACATAGCATACTGAATATAGTTTGTTGACGGAAAATAATTTACATAGAGAATATTTGATCAATGGTAGTCTATCAAGAGAGAAAACAATGACAGCAACATTGAAGCAATATTGCAACACTGAATCTAGTACAGTATTCTCATAGTG
The DNA here is from genome assembly GCA_001517045.1 of Pseudotsuga menziesii. NCBI lineage: Eukaryota > Viridiplantae > Streptophyta > Pinopsida > Pinales > Pinaceae > Pseudotsuga > Pseudotsuga menziesii. The sequence goes on along the minus strand of LPNX011004647.1, from coordinate 54,425 downwards.
GGGTCGTGTGATACAACCAATGTAGGAGCAGACATAACATAACATAGAAAGGATCTACAATACCTCACAAGCCTATTATGTGAGATTAGATGTTAACCACGAGAACTCTTTCTAACTAGTGTCAGAGTGATGAAAGCAAGAATTAATCAACTTAGTGCATCTTGGTTTAGGGAACTAGCTTCCATAAGTCATCGACTAAGGTCAAATATCACTCGAAGGTAGAGGGCTAAGCATCTCTAGTCCTCATAAGTCATGAGTGGCTTTATAGAACCAAGAGAGCCTTTTAAGAGCTAAAAGAATTATTCTTTGATATTCTAGTAGGGAGAGAATCAACATGTACATAGTCTTTGATCTTAGGGTCTAAGGAGCAAATATAGAAAATATAGTACTCTTGACTCTCGAGGAATTTAGTGATTAGAAAAATATATGATGGGTAAGAGCGACCCTGAAATTACAAGGTAATTCGATTCTAATCTCTGGTGTACCCCAAGGGATAAATGAGCTCATCACTACACTGGATATATAAGTCTAAGTAGCATTGAAGTTTGGGAGAATGTGAATCTCTATTCTTAAACCATGTGGACCCAAGGTAGGATTTGTGAATCTTAGTGTGAATAACCATGCTTGTCTCACCCTTTTAGAAATCAAGGGCATCCATTGAAACTTTATGGGGGTTGGTTTGTGAATATCAAAGGAAGAAGGTGAATCAATGAAGAGGCTCTCACATACAAATATAAATCAATCACATGCTTTGCCTACTCCATAGAGGACTTGAGAACAAGATATAGATATCTAAGAATGTCACTTTGTGAGTTCTTCATTTGTTAAGCTTGTGTATCATTGTCACCACATCAAAGATCCTTGAAGCAATGAGTGGGGCTATGGAAAATTTGGAAAGAGTGATATCATGAGTGTAAGGGCCCTACTTGAGGTGCCATTCACAGTGGCATGATAGAGGGTGTGCTAGGAAAACTTGGCTAAGGGTACACAATGAGTCCATATGTTTGATAGCCTTGGTGATCGACTCATGGTGATTCATGAGACACTAAGGACCATGTACTAGTTTGGTGTGGACTATGAGAACAAAAATGTAAACTGTTAAGATTTTAAAAGTTGTTATATCAAAACAAAAGGATCTCTGAAAGAAAAACAAGCATAGCAGAACAAAAGAGAACACAAATATTTATCCTAGGAAACCCTCATGGGGAAGAAAACCTGACAAAAATTCCTCTATATAGACCAATGTTATCGGAACCAAACTAGTCATCAAACTGATGAAGCCCAAAATGTGAACCAGACTGGAACCAGCAAAAAACCGTTTGACTAAAAAATACATAAAATATTCATATTTTGCTAAAAAAACATATATATTCATGTGCATACATATGAATCCAAACCATTAATACACAAATAGTGTTAGGATAGGATTAGGGTTAGGTTAGAAGCATAGGTTAGGTTTTAGTTTGTGTTTTAAAAAAAAAATTGAATTTCGTGAGTCCCCAGTTTGCGGTCGTACGACAAAGTACGGACCAACCGGTTCCGTACTCGGTTTGGAAAAAATCCAGTCTGATGAATTTTTTTTTGCTGACCGAACTGACCAACCCTGTAAACCGGTCAAACTTTCCGGTTTTTCCAGTTCCAGTGCAGTTCCGATAAAACTGATATAGACTTCAACCAAGTACAATTTAATACCCAAGAACAAGACTAGAATGCTTCCTCTCCTCTAGATGGACTGTCACATCTCTCTCTTGTGCAACCGCTTGAGTGATCTACTTATCCAAATGAGGGAAGCGCCTCTCCTATTTATACTAATTAGCTGAGAGGCCTAATAACCCAACTAGGCTGACTTCTCCTTGCAGCCAGGGTCGACCTTCCTTGGAAGACTCAAAAATACATTTTAAGAATACTTTTGTGCGTACTACTGACCCGATTTACAACGAAGGTTTTACCTCAACACTTTACATGATCAAATACATCAATGACATCCGTAATCAGAGGAAGAACATCTTTGGAATGGGTAATAACTATAATAATACAAAATAGAATATCTTCCGCAACTACATTTATTTAACACTCCCTCTTAACAAGGAAGGTATTCTACAATACAACAACACATCTGTACAATTGACTGGTGAATCTATATGTCATAGGAAGTTTTCACAATTACATCGATATCATCATCATCCATTGAAGATCATCATCATGAACATCTCTATCGTCTGGTATTGTCTCAATCATTATCATCATCTCAGACATCATCTCTGGTATCATCTTGAGTATCATCTCTGGCTTCATCTCTTCTAGCATCAGCATCATCTCGAGCATCATCTCTGGTGTCATCTCAAGCCTCATCATCTCTGGTACTGAATGCATGAGCTCGTCTGCAAGTGAATGCCGAACCACTCTCCATAAGACAGTACTATCGTCTGTGGGACCATCGTAAGCCGGTGAGTGCTAGGAACACTCTCATCAAGAGAGTGCTCTTGTCCGCGAGACCATCCTCAAAGAGGATACAGTCATCTACAATTGAATGTAGATATCTTCAACAACTAATGTAGGATCACTCAGTATATGAGAGTACTATCATCTTTAGGACCATCCTCAACCTGTCAGTGCTAGGACCACTCTCAACAAGAGAGTTTTCTTGTGCACAAGACCATCCTCAGAGAGGATATCGTCCTCTGCATCTGAATGCAGATATCTTCCGTAACTAAATGCAGGACCACTCAGCATATGAGAGTACCATTGTCCGTAGGACCATCCTTAGCCTGTCAGTTTTAGGACCACTCTCATCAAGAGAGTATTCTTGTCCACATGACCATCCCATAAGTGAATGTAGGATCACTCTCCATAGGAGATTACTATCGTTTGCAAGACCATCCTCAGCTGGTAAGAGCTAGGACCACTCTCAACAAGAGAGAGTGTTCTTGTCCATAAGACCATCCTCAAAGAGGATATTATCATCCACAAGTGAATGTCGGATCTCATCAACATCTGCAGGCACACTGCCTTTTTCTACACTGGAACATCACTGTCATCTCATTCTCAATAATAGTCTCATCATCACTCTCTCTTTCCAGGGAGGTCATTTAGGACTACACCAAGCTTGTCTCGAAAGTGTTCAAACTTTAAATGAGACAGAGGCTTAGTCAACACATCAGCCACTTGTTCCTCTGTAGGAACATACTGGAGCTTCATAACTCCTCTCTGCACCATATCTCAGATGTAATTATTGAAGAATTTTCAAAACCCCAACCCCGTTCAAGTTTCAGTTTTTCATTGTTTAATGCCCAAACCTCAAGGTTAGCATGTACATGAAAATTTGATAATTTTTACGGAAAACATCAACACATGAGATTTTATCTTTCTTTTGAATTCTAAAAATTAAATGGCATCCCTAAATTCTTATTCAGAAAATAACTTTCAGCCACATGAAATTTTTAACACAAATTTTTGGTCAAATGACCTAGGAAAAAGCCTGAAGGGAAAACTTGTTCTTCAGAGAGAGATTTTTATTTTCAGATAAATTTTACAAATTTCAAATAACATTACTTATCTCACTTTTATTCCTTAAAAAACGTGCTAGAATCACTTTGAACAAATCTATATGGACTGTAAAAAAACACCTTGAAATTTGTACCTATACGGCCTCACACGTGTGAATTGTATGGATTGGTATAGTACGGCCTGTCTCGAATTTCTTGAAATCTATGCCCTAAACAACACCTCAAAAATCATTCCCTATATGGTCTGACAACAACAATAAATGCTATACTTTCTCCTCAATTTTTTTGCAATTGTATGACTTGGAACGGTATGGAATTCCTTGATTTATGTGCAAGTTTGCAGCTGTAAAATGCCTCGATTTTTGTGCTAGGATTTGTCTAGAAATTTGTGCGAAATGTCTCGGAAATTGTGCCCATCTCAAGATTTGGTTTTACTTTGAAAATTTCTCTCACTCCTCAATTTTAGTTTTTCTCAAACCCTTGTCTCCTTGCTCTTCTCCTCTCTTATAATTTCTCTCTTTGTGAAAGTGAATAATGAATCATGAATGCCTTGCCATAGTCCTTTTTGTTCATGGCAACTTCCTCTTCAATCTAATGGTCAAGATTAGATTAGATGAAGGGTTTTCATTAAATGCTCAATTAATTATTAATAAATGACATTTAGTGCAACTTATGTCATTAATAAAGTAAGAGAACCCCCTTTTTAATTAATCACTCACTTAACATTTATTTAAATATGAACTTAAGATAACCATGACTTTTATCTTTTAATGAAGTCACTTTAAAAAACATAAAGTACTTCTCACTTCATTAAATTAAATATGACTAGGGGTCACCAATTAAAGTGTCCTTGTCCACCCCAAGGCAATTCTAGGTGATCAAACACTTCCTAGGTAATTTTTCAACACTCCCTCTTACCAAGGAAGGTGTTTCTTACCACTCCCATCTTGTCTCTGAAATAAATGTGCTTTCCTCTTCCCAAAGACTTCGTGAGAATTTCTGTTACCTGCTCATCTATAGAAATGTAGTGTAACTCAACAACTCCTCTCTGAACATAGTCTCTAATGAAGTGGTATCTAATCTCAATGTGTTTTGACCTATCATGAAACACTGGATTCTCACAGAGTACGGACCGGCCAGTTCCGTACGCAGTTTGGAAAAAAATCCGGTTTGATGAATTTTTTTTGTTGACCGGACCGGCTAACCCTGGAAACTGGTTAGACCAGTCGGTTTTTCCGGTTCTGGTCTAGTTTCGATAAAACTGATATAGACTTCAGCCAAGTATAGTGTAAGACCCAAGAACAAGACTAGACTGCTTCCTCTCCTCCAGATGGACTGTCACTTCTCTCGCTTACACAACTGCTTGAGTGATCTTCTTGTCCAAATGAGGGAAGTGCATCTCCTATTTATACTAATCAGCTGAGAGGCATAATAACCCAACTGGGTCGACTTGCCTTGGAATACACAAAAATACATTTTAAGAATAATTTTGTGGGTACTATTGACCCAATTTACAATGAAGGTTTTACCTCAACACTTTATGTGACCAAATACATCAATGGCATCCTTAATCAGAGGAACAACATATTCAGAAGGGACTTTCTTTGTTACATATATCTTTCTCTATTTATCTTTATCATGTAATTCTGCCACAGTATGGTTCATATATCTTTCTCTGTTTATATTTATTTGATTTGACTTTCCATTATTAGGTAACCATAATGTTGACCAATCTGTGGCAAAGAATCCATTCAATTGTTGAGACCAATCTCTACTTAAAAATAGCCCATACGCATCAGAAATATCTGCAATCACAATATCTACAATTTGAAAAACTGAAGGGTTACAAGCAATCCTGACTAAAACATCTTTCATCTCTCCTACAACCCTCACATTTGTCCTCTCCAATTGAGTTATTTGTGAATTTGATGGAACATATTTTCCATTCAACCTTTTGCATACAGATAAAGGCATCACATTAGAAGATGCTCCAAAATCAACCATGCAATTATGAACGTTCCTATTGAAAATCTCAAAGGTTAGTAAGAATGGAGGTGTGGTTGATTTATAATTCTTCCCTATTAGTGAGGCTTTGTCAGCTGTTGATTTTCCTTTATCAGTTGATGTTACATCATTATTAGAATTGTTTGCAGCAACATTTTGTTTCGCATTAGGAATTATTGAACTCATGGCAGGATTTATAACATGACTGTTAGGCATTGGGTAAATTTGAAGAAGATCATACATACTGATGTTTGCACGTGTCTTCTTTAAATCTTCAATTATATCATATTGTAAATCCAATTTTGGAACATTTTGAATGGGCTGAGTCTTCTTTCCAGATTGAGTTTGTTTATTAGGTTGTGAATTATTGCTATCATTACTCAGGGTAGAACTTGATGAAGCTCTAGGAGTGTTTGCGAATGTTCTACTACGAGTATTGTAGGCATGTTGTCCTGCAGGAGGACTTTTACTCTCATATTCTTTTACAAGACTATCCCAGAAATGACCATTAACTTGTTGGGGTTCTTCCGATTCTTCATCATTTTCTGATTCCTCTTCCTCTTCATTTTTAGTTATTTCTTGATTTGAGGGAGTCTTTGATAAGGATAAAACAGCTCGAATAGTTTTAAAAATTTCTTCATTTACTGCTACATCAGGTAGTGTATTTGTTTTATTATTTGTATTCAAATTTTGTCTAAACTGATTTCTGAAATATCCTCTAGAAGAAGAAGCTTCAGAATTAGTTTTCTTTAATCCTACAACTTCATTGGTTAATGCCCGAATAGTATTCTGCAGCTGTTCTACATCAAATGCTTTATCTTTTTCTGCATTAGGTTTTTTGATCTTCCTATGAGGGAAAGTATTAGATTTCCCACTTCTATCTGGTTCATAGCACATAGAATCCTTCTCGACTTTAATGGATTCCTCAAAAGTTTCTACCAAAGTTGTTTTACTAGCTCTCTTAAGAAACATCCCAGGATATTTTGGTAAAGCTGAAGTATAATTTTCAATAATTATATCCTCGGGTGGTTGAGAAGAAACCAGAATTTTATTTTCTAATGTAAGAAACCTCTGGTTAAAATCTTTGATTCTTTCTTTGGGTTCCATTTTAATCCGAGATAACTCAAGAGCTAAAAGAGAAGGTGTTTTATCTTCCCCAAATTTATCTAAGAAAGCTTTATTAAATTCACCCCAATTTGTAATTGATCCTTGAACTAACGAAAAGTACCAAGTAGAGACTCTTCCTTCAAAAGTTAAAAGGAACAATCGACAAACCAAATCTTCATGCTGAACATTCATGGTTTGAACAGCTAACATGAATTTTTCTACATGCACCTTTGCAGGTTCTTTGGTATCTGGGTTAAACTTAGGAAGAAGTTTATCTGAGTGTTTAGACAAGGGGTGCTGTAAACCAGGGATAGCTACAGCACCTATTGTCAACCAAGGGAGTTGTGGATTAGGTGGAGGATTACCTCCTCCTCCCATAGGTATGTTTCCCGCCATAGGACTTCTCTCAGAACCTGAAGAATTTTCTGAATTGAACGACCTTGGACTATCATGTGGTGATTCTGGAGGAGAAGGTGGCTGATCAAAACTGCCTGCTGAAGTCAATCTTCTAGCAGTATTTGTTTCAGTAATTTGTCTCTGATAACTTCTAACTTGATAATGTGGAGTGCTATTAGCTTCTCCCAAATCTTGAGTAACTATGTTCAATTGTGGATTACGTCTTTGTTTCCTAGGTAGACCATAATCTATTGGAGTTACACCAAGTTGATTAGCATATGCTCTTGTTAGAATATGTCATGATTCTTATAAAGTTTGAGTACTTTGTTTAGGAGTAAATGGGGATGTGATATGATCACTTTCAAGGATACTCCTAACAGTTTCTATAAATGGTGATCTGCTGACTTCTGGAGGTTGTTGACTGGTTGAAGTTTTATCATTAGTTCTACCTACCATTAATCATTAACAGGCCCTCTTTCTAGCAGCATTTGTTCGCCTGATTTTCTGAACTAGGCCAACTAAGGAGATTAAGCCCACACAAGTTGCTTAAAGCAACTTCTGGTGTGTTTGGGATAGCAAAATCTCGCGGGTTATGGTCCTGCTACCAACTAAATTTTTCTCTTAAGGAGAAATTAAAATTCAGTAAAAATTTGTCCTAATCTTATTTATATCTAAATAAACCCTAAAATTAGTTTTCTAAGACCTAAGTTATCCTAAAATTGCTTTCTTAATGAAAGTCTTCAATTTTTTTGAAGATTTTGTTTCAAATAATCAAATTGAAAAAAAACTATTATAAATTTTGTGAAATTAACCTAATCCTATTTAACAACTGTTAAAGATAAACTACACTAAAATAACACTAACTAATTATTCTATCCTAGCTGAGAGCAATTTAAATACTATATTAATTATCAATTAATATTTCAAGTAAGCAGAAAGATAAATGGTTAGGATTTAAATGAAAATATTTAAATCATTCACATTAAATCATTTTGCTATATATTCATCATAACAGAAAATTTAAAATAGATAACTACTTTTAAACTTTCTGGAATGTTTTATTAATTAACAATTAATAATCAACATTAAATATCTGAATAAAAGATAATGTTCATGATGAAAACATTGTAATAATATAAATGAAATCAAAACAAACATAAATATGTATATTACTAAGTTTCAAATTTTCAATAAAAATACTGATTAATTCAATATAATAACATACTCATTCAAATAACAATATTGTGTTGCTAGAGTATAATAAGATAATGAATACAATCATAACCAAGTATAATTATACTAATAGTATAACCAAAAGACGATATATTGAAATATATATAAAGTATTCAAAATAGTACTGAACAGTGATACCAGTTTGAGAACTTTCAGTCACACTCCTCCTCCGAAGATAAAACTTCAGTAAAGAAATAAAACTAGTACTGAAATGATATTTTAATAATGTTTTCCTTCACATACTCCATCCCCATTACATCAAAATTACTAGTTTATATAACCCCACTAGTCTTTCACTTTAGTTTCTAATAAGTGCTATAATCAATACCATAGGAGTCATATTCCTATTTAAGTGCAACGAATCTCTTCAAAAAGACATCTGTCACAAACATTACTATGGGATAAAAACTGTCAATAAAATGACTAGCCTGTATTATCTCCTGATTCATGGGGACTGACATATTCGTGACCATCTTGAAACTCCAATCTTTCCAGAAGCATCAACGTATGCCAACTGTGATCTGAAATATCTTGTGTTTGCTGAGGATAGCGATACCATGTACACCTGGACAAACGAAAATAAAAATCTTATTAAAACCATGTTAACAGAAATAACAATAAAACAAACAAATTATATGCATGCCTGCAAAATCTATGATTTTGTAGGTATGCTCTTAAAAACTTTTATTACCTGTGAAAAGAGAGATAAACCATATAACCAAAATAGAAACAAAATGAGGTTCTATTTTGTAAATTGATTACTCTTCTGGCTTCAGAAAGTTTAGCTTTGAGCCTGATGATTATTAGCTTCTGTCAATCTACTTGCTCAAGCAAGTGCTGGTTTGTGTCTATCATTGATTTTTTGGCTTTCTTGTATTGATTCTTCTTCAAGTTCATGTCCTTACATCTATTAACCCAATTTAGTAATTCTTCCCTGAATGTTTTATTTTCTTCATCTTTTAAGGCTGTGTTTGCTTGACATTCTTTTAATTCATTTTTCAATTCTGCAATTTTGGTTTCGTATACTCTGTCAAGTACCTGTTGGAGGGTTTCTTCTTCCTTGTCATGACATGAATCATCTGACTGAGAAGAATCAATATTATTCACATCTTGATCCGGTGATGGAATGCTCATAAACGATGGCTCAGGGCCAGAACCACAAGCATCCATACATGATGGAGCTGCTTCAAACTTACCTGGCTCAGTAATGCTTTTGGAAAATTATTTTTCATGATTATTCTCTATAGGAATAGGTTCATCGATATGCGTGTTTTCAAGAACCAAAGATGCAACATCATCCTCAATTTGAACAATAACTGGCCGAGCATTTTGTTGAGTGGTTGTAGGAACAAAGGTTGTAGTGATCGTATTCATGCTTCTAGTGACTCTTCGTGTTCTAACGAACACAAAACCTTTTGGCTCAAAACCTCATTTGTCACAACAAACCTGCGCTAACTGTTCAAGTTTTCCCACAGGTATGTTTACCTCCATAGGACTTCTCTCAGAACTTGAAGTTTATCTGAGTGTTTAGCCAAGGGGTGTTGCACACCAGGGACAGCTACGACAGCTGTTTTCAACCAAGGGAGTTGTGGATTAGGTGGAGGATTACATCCTCATCCCACAGGTATGTTTCCCACCATAGGACTTCTCTCAGAACCTGAAGAATTTTCTGAATTGAATGACCTTGGATTATCATGTGGTGATTCTGGAGGAGAAGGTGGCTGATCAAAACCGCCTACTAAATTCAATTTTCTAGTAGTATTTGTTTGAGTAATTTGTCTCTGATGACTTCTAACTTGATAACATGGAGTGCTATTAGCTTCTACCAAATCTTGCGTAACTATGTTCAATTGTGGATTACATCTTTGTTGCCTAGGTAGACCATAATCTATTGGAGTTACACCAAGTTGATTAGCATATGCTCTTGTTAGAATATGTCGTGATTCTTCTAAAGTTTGAGTACTTTGTTTAGGAGTAAATGGGGATGTGATATGATCACGTTCAAGGATACTCCTAACAGTTTCTATAAATGGTGATCTGCTAACTTCTGGAGGTTGTTGACTGGTTGAAGTTTTATCATTAGTTCTACCTACGATTAATCATTAACAGGCCCTCCTTCTAGCGCCATTTGTTGGCCTGACTTTCTAAACTAGGCCAATTAAGGAGATTAAGCCCACACAAGTTGCTTAAAGCAGTTTTTGTTGTGTTTGGGATAGCAAAATATCGCAGGTTATGGTCCTGCTACCAACTGCGTTTTTCTCTTAAGGAGAAATTAAAATTCAGTAAAAAATTGTCCTAATCTTATTTATATCCAAATAAACCCTAAAATTAGTTTTCTAAGACCTAAGTTATCCTAAAATTGCTTTCTTAATGAGTCTTCGATTTTTTTGAAGATTTTGTTTCAAATAATCAAATTATTATAAATTTTGTGAAATTAACCTAATCCTATTTAACAACTGTTAAAGATAAACTACACTAAAATAACACTAACTAATTATTCTATCCCATCTTAGAGCAATTTAAATACTATATTAATTATCAATTAATATTTCAAGTAAGCAGAAAGATAAATGGTTAGGATTTAAATGAAAATATTTAAATCATTCACATTAAATCATTTTTCTATATATTCACCATAACAGAAAATTTAAAATAGATAACTACTTTTAAACTTTCTGGAATGTTTTATTAATTAACAATTAATAACCAACACTAAATATCTGAATAAAAGATAATGTTCATGATGAAAACATTGTAATAATACAAATGAAATCAAAACAAACATAAATATGTATATTACTAAGTTTTGAATTTTCAATAAAAATACTGATTAATTCAATATAATAACATACTCATTCAAATAGCAATATTGTGTTGACAGAGTATAATGAGATAATGAATACAATCATAACCAAGTATAATTATACTAATAGTATAACCAGAAGACGATATATTGAAATATATATAAAGTATTCAAAATAGTACCGACCAGTGATACCAGTCTGAGAACTTTTAGTCACACTCCTCCTCCGAAGATAAAACTTCAGTAAAGAAATAAAACTAGTACTGAAATGATATTTCAATAATGTTTTCCTTCACATACTCCATCCCTATTACATCGAAATTACTAGTTTATATAACCCCACTAGTCTTTCACTTCAATTTCTAATAAGTGCTATAATCAATACCATAGGAGTCCTATTCCTATTTAAGTGCATCGAATCTCTTCAAAAAGACACCTGTCACAAACATTACTATGGGATAAAAACTATCAATAAAACGACTAGCCTGTATTATCTCCTGATTCATGGGGACTGACATATTCGTGACCATATTGAAACTCCAATCTTTCCAGAAACATCAACGTATGCCAACTGTGATCCGAAACATCTTGTGTTTACTGAGTATAGTGATACCATGTACACCTGTACAAATGAAAATAAAAATCTTATTAAAACCATGTTAACAGAAATAACAATAAAACAAACAAATTATATGCATGCCTGCAAAATCTACGATTTTGCAGGTATGCTCTTAAAAACTTTTATTACCTGTCAAAAGAGAGATAAACCATATAACCAAAATAGAAACAACATGAGGTTCTATTTTTTAAATTGATTACTCTTCTGGCTTCAGAAAGTTTAACTTTGAGCCTGATGATTATTAGCTTCTGTCTATCTACTTGCTCAAGCAAGTGTTGGTTTGTGTCTATCATTGATTTTTTGGCTTTCTTGTATCGATTCTTCTTCAAGTTCATGTCCTTCCATCTATTAACCCAATTAATAATTCTACCCTGAATGTTTTATTTTCTTCATCTTGTAAGGCTGCGTTTGCTTGATATTCTTTTAATTCGTTTTTCAATTCTACGATTTTGGTTTCGTATACTCTGTCAAGTACCTATTGGAGGGTTTCTTCTTCTTTGTCATGACATGAATCATCTGACCGAGAAGAATCAATATTATTCACATCTTGATCCGGTGATGGAATGCTCATAAACGATGGCTCAGGGCTAGAACCACAAGCATCCATACATGATGGAGCTGCTTCAAACTTACCTGGCTCAGTAATGCCTTTGGAAAATGATTTTTCACGATTATTCTCTATAGGAATACGTTCATCCATATGCGTGGTTTTCGGAACCAAATATGCAACATCATCCTCAAGTTGGACAATAACTGGCTGAGCATTTTGTTGAGTGGTTGCAGGAACAGAGGCTGTAGTGATCGTATTCATGCTTTTAGTGACTCTTTGTGTATGAACGAACACAAAACCTTTTGGCTCAAAAGCTCCTTTGTCACAACAAACCTGCGCTAACTGTTCAATTTTTTGCATGGATTCATCACCAAGTTTTTTAGGAGTACACAAATCAGAGGGGTTTTCATGATTAACAACATCAACATCTTCATTTTTTGTCAATTTACCATCCACCTTTGTAGCTGTACTGAAGCGTTTGTCAGATAGGGATTGGTCCATATTTGTCTCAGCATAACAGGGATTGACCTTCATGATTCCATCATTACTAATACGAGTACCTATAGGTGGACTTGCTTCCTATAGTTTACTATCCCTTAACTCAGCCTTATGAATATCATCACCTTCGGGTTTTTCCAGAGCTTTACGCTTCCTACGAGTTTTAGGGGGAGGGTTTGGCCAATAATGCATTGGCCCTAGTTTATTTTCAACCAAGAACTCATCCAAATATTTACAGCTAAGAGACAACTGATGTTGGTTTAAAATTTTAATCAGATCGTGGTGGAACAAACTCCTATCAGAATTGCTTATGGTACTTTGCATCGAATGTGCCATTTTCTTCAGACTTTGCAGTAAGTAAAATGGAAGATTGAGCTTACAACCTTTCAATGCTAACAGCAATCGCAGATGATAATAATGCAGTTGAGAGAATCAGACATCACAAGATAAATACCTGACTAGGATTTCATAAAACACTCGCCATTCTGGTTTTAAAAATTTAACTGAAACCCCAATCTTCAACTTTGCATTGGCAGGTAAGGGTAACAGTAATGACCAACATTTCTTCTTATCAACCTTTCCTCCTTTAAACAAATGCTCTCTAGTTTGAGGAAGCTTTGTAGCTTCTGCAATCTTATCCTCATCAATTATAAACTTAACATCCCCAATTTGAGCTACATTTTCCCTAAAACTTATAGCAAATTGTTTGGTAACCTCTGCATTATGGCCACTAAAACATCTGGAAAACTGAACCCATCCAATATTTTCAAACAGTAGAGCGACTTTCTCATCGGCTTCAACCAACTCAGGCCCTGAATTTTCAAATCGACTAAGAGGAGCCATTGTTTCCTCACTGCAACTCTGGTTATGGGTTGAAACAAATGAAGCCGTGAAAATCAAAGGAATAGGCACCCAAGTAAAAGGAATTATGTGAAATGTCAAATCCTTAATTGATTCATACGTGACAAAAATGAGAACCCCAATTTTGGTCATGTTAACCAAATTTGGAAATGATGCAAACAACAGCCAGGTTTTTTCACTATGATAAATGGACAAACTAGCCACGACTAACTGAATTATTCAGAAAATAGTATCTAACTAATCCTTCATATCAGAAATCATTCAATTCAGGGATTATAAATCAAAACATTAATAACACCCAGTCTGGAATGATGGACTCGTACAACATCATGAATAGGAATGGCTATTAGTCATTTATGGAATTAAAATGGAATTGAATTCCACTGATACGATTTCATCATTAAACCCACAGCTGTTAATTAAATTGATAGGTGTTAACAATTAAACCAAATCCACATGCCAATACAAATTCAATCTTTATGCAGTGATCCTTGTAAACAGATGTTATCAATTTGGCCATATGTATCATGTACCTTAATCATAACTATAAATTGATAATAACCCAGATTACACGTGGAAGGCAATCGTGTTCATAAATAGGATGATGTGGAGTTGTCATAATAATCCATAATGTTCCTAGGATTTCTGAAATTACAACTAAATAGCAATCACCATTCACACCCAAACCACATATATACATGTAATTTATTTCAAAATATAGTTTTAAATACTTTATGAAATCTTAATCACTTATGACCCAAAACAAGATGTGATAGGATACAAAGCTTATAAAACTATTATGATTATATTTATGTGACAAATAAAAATTTCCAAATAATATACATAGGTTTGCACTCTAGCTATTTCGTGATATATATGTACAATTTTACAAGGCAATGATATGATATTAAAAAAATTGAGTAATATGTGAAATCTAAACCTTAGGTTTAATGAAAATATTTTAATTAATAAATCACCCTTAGTTATAAGGATTTCAAAAACTTATGATAATAAATATCTTATCAAAACCAAGTTTTAAACAAATTCATAATGTATCTTCATTAAAAACTAATTAGCATACTATACCTTAAATCTCCTAAATCAATATATATAATGGATGAATTAATAATGATAAAATTGATCATATATAAAATTTACAAGATTGACAGCTGCTAATTTGTCAAATTTATGAAAGTGTTTTCATAAATTTCTAATACGACTCTTAACTCTTCTATAATTGAGAGTACCTTTAGAATCAAAGATTCTGAAGGCACTCTTTTATAATCTTTTAAAAAAAAATTAATCATAGAAGAGAACTGATCATTTTTTCATCGCAACAGAAAAAATGAAGGGGTTGTTGTTGACTGCCAACAGGACCCACTCTCATCAAGAGAGTGTTCTTGTCCTCAGGACCATCCTCCAATAAGATACAATCGTCTGCAACTGAATGCATATATCTTTGACAAATAAATGTAGGATCACTCAGCATATGAGAGTACTATCGTCCGTAGGACCATCCTCAGCCTGTCAATGCTAGGACCACTCTCAACAAGAGAGTGTTCTTATGCATAGGACCATCCTTAGAGAGGATACCGTCGTCTACAACTAAATGCAGATCTTGTCCACAGCTAAACGCAGGACCACTTAGCATATGAGAGTACCATTGTCTGTAGGACCATCCTGAGCTTGTCAGTGCTAGGACCAATCTCATCAAGAGAGTATTCTTGTCTGCAGGACCATCCCATAAGTGAATGCAGGATCACTCTCCAAAAGAGAGTACTATCGTTTGTAGGACCATCCTCAGCTGGTAAGAGCTAGGACCACTCTCAACAAGAGAGAGTGTTCTTGTCCGTAAGACCATCCTCAAAGAGGATACTATCGTCCACAAGTGAATTTCGAATATCATCAACATCTGCAGGCACATTGGCCTTTTCTACACTAGTACATCATTGTCATCTCATTCTCAATAATAGTCTCATCATCACTCTCTCTTTCCAGGGAGGTCATTTAGGACTACACCAAGCTTGTCTCAAAAGTGTTCAAACTTTAAATGAGACAGAGGCTTAGTCAACACATTAGCAACTTGTTCCTCTATAGGAACATACTGGAGCTTCACAGCTCTTCTCTGCACCATATCTTAGATGTAATGATTGAAGAATTTTCAAAACCCCAACCCGGTTCAAGTTTCATTTTTTCATTGTTTAATGCCCAAACCCCAACGTTAGCATGTACATGAAAATTTGATAATTTTTACTGAAAACATCAACACATGAGATTTTCTCTTTCTTTTGAATTCTAAAAATTAAATGGCATCCCTAAATTCTTAGTCAAAAAATAAATTTCAGCCACATGAAATTTTTAAAACATATTTTTGGTCAAATGACCTAGGAAAAATCCCGAAGGGAAAACTTGTTCTTCAGAGAGAGATTTTTATTTTCAGACAAATTTTACAAATTTCAAACAGCATTACTTATATCCTTTTTCTTCCTCAAAAAATGTGCCAGAATCACTCTGAAAAAATCTGTATGGACTATCAAAACAACACTTCGAAATTTGTTCCTATACAACCTCACACGTGTGAACTGTACGGATTGGTACAGTATGGTCTGTCTTGAATTTATTGAAATCTATGCCCTGAACAACAACTCGAAAATCGTGCCCTATACGCTATGACAGCAGCAATAAATGCTATACTTTCTCCTCAATTTTTGTTCAATCGTACGACTTGGAATGGTACGAAATTCCTCGATTTATGTGCAAGCTTGCAACTGTAAAATGCCTCAATTTTTGTGCTAGGATTTGTCTAGAAATTTGTGCCAAATGTCTCGATAATTGTTCCCATCTCAAGCTTTGGTTTTACTTTGAAAATTTCTCTCACTCCTATATTTTAGTTCTTCTCAAACCCTTGTCTCCTTGCTCTTCTCCTCTCTTAAAAATTCTCTCTTTGTGAAAGTGAACAATGAATCATGAATGCCTTGCCGTAGTCCTTTTTGCTCATGGCAAATTCCTCTTCAATCTAATGGTCAAGATTAGATTAGATGAAGGGTTGTTATTAAATGCTCAATTAATAATTAATAAATTACATTTAGTGCACGTCATGTCATTTAATAAAGTAAGAGAACCCCCTTTTTAATTAATCACTCACTTAACATTTATTTAAATATGAACTTAGGATAACCATGAATTTTATCTTTTAATGAAGTCACTTTAAAAAACATAAAGTACATCTCACTTCATTAAATTAAATATGACTAGGGTCACCAATTAAAGTGTCCTTGTCCACCCCAAGGCCATGCTAGGTGAACAAACACTTCCTAGGTAACTTTTCAACACTCCTTCTTACCGAGGAAGGTGTTTCTTACCACTCCCATATTGTCTCTGAAATAAATGTGCTTTCCTCTTCCCAACGACTTCATGAGAATGTTTGCTACCTGCTCATCTGTATAAATGTAGTGTAACTCAACAACTCCTCTCTGAACATAGTCTCTGATGAAGTGGTATCTGATCTCAATGTGTTTTGACCTGTCATGAAACACCACATTCTCAAAGAGCCTGATGCAACTCTTATTGTCACAATGAATGATAGTAGCCCTCGACTCCTGAACAAATAAATCAACCATGAACTTGCGAAACCATAAAGCCTCGCAAATAGCCTGACTGGCTACCATGTACTCAACCCCAGCAGAACTCAAAGAAATGGACTTTTGCTTCCGACTGAACCACGACACATCAGCCAAGCCCAACATGAAACAATAATCGGAAGTGCTCTTCCAGTCTGAAGCACTTCCTGCCCAATCTGAATCCATGAAGCCAACCAAGTCCACTCCACTTGACCTCCTGTAGTCCAAAACATAATCTACAGTCCCAAAAAGGTATCTCAAAATATGTTTTGCAGGCATCCAATGCACTCTCCTGGGCTCTACCATGAACTAACTGAGAGTGTTCATTGCAAAACTCATATCTGGTATGGTGTTCACCAAATACATCAATGAACTAATGAGCTTACAAAACAAAGTAGGATCCACCAACTCTCCCTCAGAGGCATTAAGCTTCTTCCAGTTGGTGATCATGGGTGTAGACATAGGTCTGCAGTCCTCCATTTGAAATCTCTTTAGAACAT
Organism: Pseudotsuga menziesii; assembly: GCA_001517045.1. Taxonomy (NCBI): domain Eukaryota; kingdom Viridiplantae; phylum Streptophyta; class Pinopsida; order Pinales; family Pinaceae; genus Pseudotsuga; species Pseudotsuga menziesii. The sequence continues at coordinate 36,728 of LPNX011004647.1, read as the reverse complement.
CTGCAACATATTTTCCTTTCCCCAGGAATACATGTCCATCCTCCTTCCATACCTCCATGCCTAGATAGTAGTGCATCAACCCAAGACTTGTCATCTCAAACTACAAAGCAAGATCCTTCTTACATGCATCAATTAGGTTCTCTCCTCCAATAATGAATAAATCATCAACATACAACAAAAGAATGAGAGGAACACCACCAACCACAATGTTGTAAAGTTTAGGATCTGCCTCACTCCTCCGAAACCCAATCGAAAGCAAATATGAATCAATCCTCGAACACCAAGCCCGAGGGGCTTGCTTCAGACCATACAAGGCCTTTTTCAGCATGCATACCTAAGAATATCTCTCATAAATCTCAAATCCCTGTGGCTGCTCCAAATATACCTCCTCCTGTAGAAGACCATTGAGAAAAGTGGTCTTCACATCCATTTGATGGATCTTCCAACCCATCTCTGCCACGACGGAGATCACTGCTCTGATCGAAGAAAATCTAGAAACCGACCCAAGGGTCTCATCATAATCAACTCCCTCTATTTGTGAGAACCCACATGCTACAAATCGAGCTTTGTGCTTCTCTATGCTGCCATCTACAGCATGCTTGATCTTGTAGAGCCACTTGGAAGTCACAAATGACTTCTCCTCTAGTCTCGAAACCACTTCCCACACCCCATTCTTCATGATGGAATTGTACTCTTCTATCATGTCATTTCTCGAAACCTAGTGTACGGAAGTATTCTCATAAGTAGTAGGCATGGTCTCACGCAAACTAGTCACCTGTGCCATGTAGCTAAAAAATCTCTCAGGTGCCTTTCTCTCTCTGACCTCCCTATTGGGTGGCTCGATAGACTCCTCTGCTTCCTTCACAAGCTCCCTAAGCCAACTTGGCTTTCTCTTCTTAGAAGAAGCATCCTATCATAGACCCTCCTCTACATCCTCATCAGAAAAATGTCTCCCTGAAGAACTACCAATGGTCTGAGATCCTATCCCTGGTGAACCTGAACCTGTACCATGTGTATCTGAATCACCTGAAGGTGTAACCTGTGAACCTGTGATCCATGAACCTGTCCATGTACTAGAAGTTCCTATAGACTGAGTCCCTGAAACTAATGAACCTATAACCTATGACCCAATCACTCCTAAAACCTGTCACCCTATGCATTGACTTGTTGAACTCTGTGATGCTGTCACTTATGGAGTGCTCTGCTGTTCCTCTGTCTTTGAATCTCAAGATCTTGTAAAGGCTCGCTCCTCCTCAAATCTCACCTCCCTCACCACAACTTTCCTCTATGTAGGAAGGTAAATACGGAAATCCTTCGAATTCTCATCATATCCAACACAAATATCCCTCTCTCTAGTAGCCTCCAACTTTATCCTCTTCTCAGAAGGGACATGTGAGTATGTAAGGCATCCAAATATACAAAAGTGGCTTATCTCAGGCACTTTCCTGGTGAACATCTCCTCAGGATTTTTGCACTAAGGCTTGGTGCGGACTCCTGTTCAGTACATAAACAACAGTACTAGAGGACTTTTCCTATAGAAAGAAAGGAAGACTTTGATGATGTAGCATGGATTTGGCTACACCCACTATATAACAGTTCTTCCTTTTAGCCACTATATTTTGCTGTGGAGTGTAAGTAATTATAAAATTCCTCTTGATCCCCTCCTGTCTACAAAACTCATCGAATGCATGGGAAGTATACTCACCCCCATTATTTGATTGAAGTGCCTTGATCTTCTTTCATGTTTGTTTCTCCACAAAAGCTTTGAACTCTTGGAAGCGAAGCAAGACTTTCTTTGATCTCTTGCTTCTAAGGAAATAGATCTAGATCTTCCTGGTCTTCCTAGAAAATTCATCTATGAATGTTATGTAATACTCATAACTTGTCAAAGAGGTAGATGACATCGAACCACATAAATATGAATGTATTGACTCAAACACTCTTTTTGATCTGCTATCACTGCTCGAAAAAGCAATCTTGGTGTACTTTCTCAAAGCACACCCTCTGCATACACCACTTGGCTCCGTGCTAAAATATGGCATGCATGTAGTCATGTTTCTTAGGATCCTCAAAGCTGGATGATGAAGATGGGCCATCCTCTATTTCCATTACTCACATAACTCATTGCTGCTCTAAGTGTGTAATGATGCATGATGTGGCTGGAGGACAAGCTTGCATAGTTTCCCACATCTGACTCTAATCACATATGAAGCAGATGGACCCTCTTCTTTGTGAAAGATGTAAACTTTCCCATCTAGGAAATATACTCCAAAGCCTCTATCCTCAATCATGGAAATTGATACACGGCTCTTCTTCAACCCAGGTGCATACAAGACATCCCTTAGAAACATAGGCTGCATGGACTCCATGTCAAAGCGGACTGATCCACGGCTAACTGCTCTCACCACTGTATCATCACCCAATACAACCTTTAACTCCAAATCTGTTTCTAACATCTTGGTGAACATGTCTCAGTCACCTGTCATGTGACTCGAAGCTCCACTAGTAATGTACCAAGTGGAGGAAGTAGTGGAAGAACTCAATGAATTCCCAAAAATCATGGAATGCTCCATGTGACCCTAAATGTACCTGTTGGTGATGGATGATGCCCTCTCTACACAAGCACCAAAAAAGAAAGAAAAATATCTTTCAAATCTAGCAGCGTACTCATCAATCTCCACTAAAGCTGTTGTCTGTTGTTTCTTCTTCTTGTTGTTTGGGAATTGTCTAACATAATTCCCAAACTTTTGGCAATCAAAGTATTTCACTTTGCTCATGCCTTTCTTCTCTCCATCCTGCTACTTGGTTCCACCCTTGGAACCCTTCTTGAACTTATTCTTCTTCCCCTTTGCTGCTAATGCCACATTCTCCTCATCTTCTTTGTTGTGAGATGTACTGCCTTGTACATATCCTCTACATGTCTCTTCCTATATGAAATCATCCCAAAGATGATCCCAAGAAGGCATGTGCTCACGAGCGACCATTGACTCCACAAATAAATCCCATGTCTTTGTCATGCCTTTCAAGGCTGTATGCACCAACTCAGCACTCTGTATCACCTCCCCTATAGCTCCAAGCTCATCATGAACCTGTGTAATCCTGGTGAGGTAAGTGGTCATGTTCTCACCCTTGTTCATGCGAATTCTCTTTAACTTCTCCCTTAATACCATCTTACAATTTTCATTGGAACTATGATATATGTTAGTTAAAGTTGTCCACATATGATGGGCATAATATTTACCTGAAATGTGTGGAATTATGTGATCTTTGATTGCATCAAGAAGGATTCTTTTGGCCTTTATATCCCTCTTGTTGAATGTGGCCCTAGGCACCACATTAGCTGGAATAGTCACGTGATTTGTAGCAGTGTTGTTCACTATATCCCATAGTAAACTATCCTGTAGAATCAAGACTATTCTATCCTTCCAAGGACTGAAATTTCCAGCCCCATCCCACCTGTCTTCTATTCTAAGACTGGTAGCCATGACTAAATTAAACAATCCAAGAACCTGTTTTCTGCTCAACCCTATTTTCCCTTATTCCTCCCAATCTGAAATTTTTGTTTGTGTGCAAACTTTCAGCCTTCAAATTGCTCTGATACCATGAAGAATTTTCAAAACCCCAATCTGGTTCAAGTTTCAGTTTTTCATTTTTAATGCCCAAACCCCAAGGTTATCATGTATATGAAAATTTAATAATTTTTACTAAAAACATCACATGAGATTTTCTTTTTCTTTTGAATTCTGAAAATTAAATGGAAGCCCTAAATTCTTACTCACAAAATAAATTTCAGCCACACATGAAATTTTTAACAAACAGAATTTTGGTCAATTGACACAGGAAAAACCTTGAAGGGAAAACCTATTCTTCAGAGATTTTTATTTTCAAACAAATTTTACAAATTTCAATCAATAGTACTTATGTCGTTTTTCTTGCTCGAAAAACATGCCAAAATCACTCTGAACAAATCTGTATAGACTGTCAAAACAACACCTTGAAATTGAAGCCTGTACGACCTCACACGTGTGAACTGTATGGACTGGTACAGTACGGTTTGTCCCGAATTTCTCAAAATTTTTGCATTGAACAACACCTCAAAAATAGTTCCTTGAATGGCCTGACAGCAACAATAAATGGTGTACTTTATCCTCAATTTTTGTGCAATCGTACGAACTGAAACTGTACAGAGTTCCTCGATTTCTATGCAATCTTACAGCTGTAAAATGCCTCAATTTTTGTGCCAAGATTTGTATAGAAATTTGTGCCAAATGTCTTGGGAATCGTGCCCATCTCAAGCTTTGGTTTTTCTTTGAAAATTTCTCACTCCTCAATTTTGTTTTTTCTCAAACCCTTGTCTCCTTGCTCTTCTCCTCTCTCAAAAATTATCTCTTTGTGAAAGTGAACAATGAATCATGAATGCCTTGCCCTAGTCCTTTTTTTTCATGGTAACTTTCTCTTCAATCTAATGGTCAAAATTAGATTAGATGAAGGGTTCTCATTAAATGCTCAATTAATAATTAATAAATGGCATTTAGTGCACCTCATGCCATTTAATAAAGTAAGAGCACCCCCTTTTTAATTAATCACTCACTTAACATTTATTTAAATATGAACTTGGGATAACCATGAATTTTATCTTTTAATGAAGTCACTTTAAAAAACATAAAGTGCATCTCACTTCGTTAAATTAAATATGACTAGGGGTCACCAATTAAAGTGTCCTTGTCCACCCCAAGGCAATGCTAGGTGAACAAACACTTCCTAGGTAACTTTTCAACAATGATACTTTATCTCTATATGTTTTGAATTATTATGAAACATTGGATTCTATGTTAACTTGATACAACTCTGGTTGTCACAATAGATCTTAGTTGCACCCATCTCGGTATCGAATAATCTCGCCAATAGTTTGCGAAGTGATACTCCTTCGCTAGAGGATGAACATGCTGCAATATACTCAACCTAGGTTGTACTGAGGAACTGTATGGCCTGACAATGTACGTTTTGACAGCAATTAATGACATCAAAAAACATTCCCTATATAGTCTCTGACAGCAGCAATAATGTTGTACGATTCTCCTCAAAAACTGTGCAATTGTATAGACTAGTTTTTGAGGAGAATCGTACAACATTATTGCTGCTGTCAAAGAATATATAGGGAATGTTTTTTGATGTCATTAATTGCTATCAAACTGTACATTGTCAGGCCATACAGTTCCGTACTGTTTCACACGTGTGGCACGATTTTCAAGGTGTTGATTTTTGACAGTTCGTATAGTTTTGTGAAAGAGATTTTGACACGTTTTTCAAGGAAGGAAAAGATAAGTATTGTTGTTCTGAAATTGTAAAATTTCTCCAAAAATAATAAATCTCTCTCACTCAGAAATGGGTTCTCCCTTGGGGGTTTTATCCTAGACCATTGGTAAAGAATAACTGTGTCGATTCATGTGTGCTTGTTTGCCTGAAATTTTCTGAGTTTGAATTTTTGATGAAAGAGTAAAAATTCTGAATTCTTTAATTTTGAAAAAGAATCTCATGTGTTTCAAGTTTCAGTCAAATTTTTATTAAAATTTGTGCATAAAGGGTTTGGGCATTAAACTATGCAGTGAAGCCAAAAAAGGCTTGAAACCGGGTTGGGATTTGTGAAAAACTTTCACAATTGTGGATGTACATCATAAATAATTTTTCATGTTGCAATCCATCTCAAACCACCTAGGGGCTAAACATACACTATGTACCCATATCTCATGAAGCACCCCAAACATGGTGTAAACACTTGAAGAGTAACAAAAAAATTAACACTTACATTACTTGGAGAACTTGATTCCCATTGTAGAACTAAGAAATCAAACGTGTTAAAAGAGATTTGAATTTTGAACCAACTTGTAGACGTTGTGGCCAATATGGGAACTATCCTAGAACTAATTACCTTAAAAATTGGCCAAAGTAAACATAGATTCATGGAACAAGATTTGAATTTGAAGAATTTGAACTTTCTTTTTTATTCAAGAGTACATAATTTTGTACCTTACTGTACTAGGGACAGAAAGAAAGGAATTATTTTCATGTTGTTTTGTTTCTCATCATAGATACTCTCTGTTATGCTGCACCTGTGCCCAACGTACCTTCAGATGTGCCCCAGGGAGAGAGATGCCATTTTTTCTGACTAGGAGAGGTGTTATTCAACAATGGTGTTCATGGTCAAGCCCTTTGATCCTTCCTTTAGGAGTACTATGGATTAATGGCACTGTTGACTACCATTTGTTGAGGTTTTTAACCATGGGGTTGGTGTCCGAGGTTCCTAGGAGTTGATCATTGAGTCACATGACCCCACACTTGTCTCCATGCATCGGTGACCTTTCTTTCAGCTGTGATACCTTGGTCTCTCTTTATAGTCACCTCATGCACCCTCCTAGTCACTCTATACATTGGCACTCTCTCTCCTTGGGTTGTATTCCATGATGACATCATCCTCCATGTTAGGCCATTATGCAAGTTTGGGGAGGGAAATGCGATATTTTCAGCATTTTGGGGGTTAGATAGGGCATGACGCCCTCCCTCCAACTCACTTCTACCTTTCGTTCGGAGTGATTTTTTTTTACCCATTTTAGTCACTTTTGGGTAAACTGTGGGGAAAAAGACCCATGTTACCCATAGACTAGATTATTTTATATTGTTTTTGTTATAATTTTAAAGGCATGTCAGCTAGGAAATTTTTGTAAAGTGAGTGTGAGAGGCTATAAATAAACCTCTCCTCACTTCATTTGAACATAATACAAGGGGGATAAAACATTATGTTTCTATTTTACCCTTCTTAGGGCTCTTGGAAGTGATGTGCACATGTTGAGGAGATTGTATTTTTCTTGTTTGAAGGCAAATATATTGGAGATTCTTTGGTCCATGCTCTTTGTTAAGGTGATCCTATAATTGTTTGCTTAACACTTGCACAAGGACGTATCTAAGGTTTTTTCTTGATTTCTCTTTGGTAAATGTTGATGAATGATGCTTGTTTATGGTTGAATGGTAGCTATTAATGCTAAATTTTTTAAAAATAGGTCACTTATTATCCTTTTCTCACCATAGTATTGTGGAGGACATCCTTCAGAAGGAGTCCTTTGAATCTTGGGCCTTAGGTCTCCGATTTTTTCCCTAACTAGGATTCCTTTAACTAGCTCTTGTGGCTGTTAGAAAAGGCCCTAGTTTGCCAAACTTTGAAAGGTAATTTTTCCTTCAAATCTTTTTCATTTGCATGTCTAATTATTGCATTTTTCATGGTAAATTAGGTTAAATTTAGGTTTGCAATTTTATGTTGAAAACCCTAGTGAATCAATAAATTAGTTTTTTCTGATTTTTTTGCCTTCTTAAAATTTCGGCCCTCCTACTATTTTTCCTTGCTCCTTTTGTCCCTATAAACCCTATGGTGAAATTTTTGTAAGCCCTAAAAATTAAAAAAATTTCCCAAAATCCTAAAATATACCCTAAAACCACCAAAATAACCCCCTAACCTATCCCTAGTCTGCTACAACTTTCCATAGCCTCCCCTTTTAAGGTCTCCACAACCCTCGCCCTATCCAATTGGAAGCTTAGTCCTCCCTCTTGGCCCTGGTAAAGGCCAGAATAGCTCATAAAAATTCCTCTTATGGACTGTGACATCCTGTAGGGTTGCCTCCAATAGTCCACTTCAAGATTTTCAACTTGTGACAGTCTACACACTCCATAACAGCCCTTGAACAGTCCTTTTTATTGGCTGTGATAGCCTTTAGGGATTCTCCTTAACAGTCCACTTTAGGATTGTCAATTTGTGTCAGTCTGCAAACACCTTAACAACCTCATGAAACACCTAGAAGCATTCACCCATAAAAGTGAGTTAGAAAGGTTCACAATAATTGATAAGTTGTCTGTCAACTTGTGACAGTCTACACACTCCATAATAGCCCATGAACAGTCCTTTTTATGGACTGTGATAGCCTCTAGGGCTGCTCCTTAACAATCCACTTTAGGAATGTCAATTTGTGACAGTCTGCAAACTCCCTAACAGCCTCAAAAACCTGCAAAACTTCATCCATAAAAATGAGCTAGAAAGGTTCACAATAATTGATTTCAGTCATTTTTTTACCTAGTGCTTACTTACTAATGAAGGATATATATCAGGCTTGTTATAAACATTGTAATGAAGGATATATGTCAGACTTGTGATAAACACTGTAATGCTGGTGTTATCTTATAATTTACACTTTATGTTGATTTAGAAGTGGGATTACATGTTGTGTTTAATGCATGATTGAATGGGTGATCTAGTGTGGTTGAAAGAACATTGAAGTGGGGTGTTAATGCTTTGATTACTATATACTTTATTGCTGCTATATTGGTATACTTGTGCATACACGGCTCACATTGGTTGAATAAAGTGGATATATGGATTTACACTAAATAAAGTGGATATGTGAATTTACACTCACAAATGTTCACAAGGCTTGTATAGAATGTCTCCTTCATTCTTCAATTAACTCCATAGCCCCTAGTCACTAACACTCTTGCATAGAAGGTGTAGTCTTGTTTTCTTAGTGTCTTACAGAATGGATCTCCCCTTGGAGGTTCTGGCTCTCCAAAGAAGTTTTGGAAGAGTGGCTAAGGTGATAGTGGTCACTCTCTTCAAATATTGCTTATCGGTGACTAGCCTTGCTAGTTCATTCGATAACATTTTGGTGTCGTTGCTGGGGAACTCAAGATTGTTGAGGTAATTAATCCAGGCAATATCGACACTTGATAAGTCTTAGGGTAAGTCCTTAATTACATGATTGCATATATATTTCTTGTAAGGGATAATATGTAGGCTTATCTGGCGGCTCCACAAAGAACTCAACCCATCGATCACTATCTTCTTAGGTATGTTCTTGTTTAGTACTTTGGTGATATTGGTTAAGTATAAATTGGAAGGTCTCACCTGGCGACTACCACTGAAGAAAATAAAAGTAATCTATGAGGACTATAAGGAAGCCAAATGACATGGAATCTTGTTACGAATTGTGGATGGATATATTGGATTTATCACACATTCTAGTCTATCCACATCGGTATGTCATTAAAGACGATGAGAAATCACTTTTTCCATTATTTCATGAATATAAGTATCATACAACAACACATATTTGGGAATTCATGCAATTTATCCAAGAAAGAAATATCGTACACGAAGATATCAAAATGAATTTCATTCTGCTCTCTCAACTTGGAGGACAACTGGAGTGTCAGGAATTGGTATGAAGGATTTCCTTGTAAATTTTTTTCTTCACTCAGGCAATTGATTGATGCATTCAGTGAGGATTGGTATTATGATATGGAGGAACATGTAAGAAAGGTCATGATCAACCATATGTGGGAAGAGACCTTAGGAAACAACTTGAAACAAGATCCTCCTAATGAAGAAATCAATGAAGATATTCCATTTGAATTTAAAGATCTTGATAATACGACACATGCAGAAATGGAAATATGTTTCGCTCCTCTTAATTTGTCAAACTTTCTAGGACATTTAGATGAGCTACCAGAGATATTTTGGCATGCCTTTAAGGGTGACCATGATAATGTCGTGCAACATGTTGAATGGTTTATGACTTTGGCTCTAGAATATGGTATTAAAGAAGAAGAGTATGTTTACATGAGATTATTTATTCTTCACTTGAGAGAAAAGGATCTTGCTTGGTTTGTGGGCCTAGACAAAGGAAAAATATTGTCGTTTGCAAAATTGGTAGAAAAATTTTGTAGCTATTATGATCCAGCACAATGTAATAAATGGATGCCTCATGTAAAACATGCAAAGAACTTGTTTCGTAAAGAAATCAAGAACAAAAACCAGGTTGGAGAAGCCATTGTCCAAAATCTAATTGCTGACGTCTCAAGCATAGTATATGAAGACAAGGTTCCTGATGTAGACAAATATGATTGTGATCCAACATATGAAGACACAATCAGTGAAAAGGATATGATTATCCCATTCCCTTGTGATGCGAATGATGAAGAATGGATTAACCCTTTTTCTCTTACATTTGATGATGAAGTACCTCAGGATGTGGGCCCTCTTGCCATTATAGATGATTGCCATGTGCAAATGTTTTACTATGATAAAGAGTTTGAAAATTTGGGACCCCATATCTATGGTGATATCTCCATGGATTCAACTCAGTCATACTTATCCAACATCGAGGACAGGGAAGCATGCTATACAAAGAATTCTCTTCCAGATATTCAGTCTCTGATGAGCCTAGATTATCATTCCCAACTGTGTTCCTCAAGAAATATTGAGGAAGTTGTTCAGCGCTTTCTACCCTATATCGATAAGTCCATAATGATGAATTTCAACAAGATTGAGAGAGGTATGTGCATAGGTATGATTTTCACTCCTCGATTTCATGGTATTTATTGTTTATCCTTTTGTTTGAATCATGATGGTATGAATCTTATGGCTGATAGCTTCAAATTTTTAAAGGGTATTGAAGGTATTAAGATAAATGTTGCAAATATGATGAATCTGCTTCTATGTCTAAGAGAATGTTTGAACAGATACAAGAATAGGTTGCGACTGACATATGAATATTTGCAAGTTGCACCTTTATTAATGGACTCTCAAGTTAACAATCAGATGACCAATTTCGTGCAAAATTCTCCCTCAATACTGATGTATGATGGAGGGGACCCATACATAAGTCCAATAGAAGCATGGATAAATGAAGCTTGTCAGAGTAATCCTTCTCCATGGTAGCAATATCAAGGGTTTTTGTCTCCTACCCTAATCAAGTTCCTGGTATGTACTCAACATATCATCAATGGGATATTATCATGGATTCTCTCTAAAGACAAAGGTAAGATATCAAGTATGAATTGCCTACTCAGATGGCTACATTGGTGGTATGATTTCACTTAACCCATTTTTAATTACCACGTTTAGGGTAGGTAGGGTTAGTTTCATTTTCAGTTAGGAATATATTGTTACTCTTGCATTGCATTTTATGATTTAGTTACTTCATCTCATTTTTTAACAAGGCAAGACGAAAGTGTCTCCCTCATGATGATGTTGATCTCCTTGGATATTTGACCTGTGTGTAGGTCTATAGGTACCATAATATTCACAGGTTCTGGAGCACTCTCGGGAAGAATACTTGTCCCGTAGTTGGAGCCAGTGTTACTCTGCACCTGTACCTAGCACACCTTCAGATCTACCCCAGGGAAAGATATGCCATTTTTTCTAACTAGGAGGGGTGTTATTCAGCAGTGTTGATCATGGTCGGTCCCTTTTATCCTTCCTTTAGGAGTAATATGGCTTAATGGTACTATTGACTTCCTTTTGTTGGGATTTCAACCCTGGGGTTTATGTCTGTGGCTCCTACTGGGGTTGATAACTAAGTTACATGACCCCACACTTGTCTCCTTGTACATGTGACCTTTCTTTCAATTGTGAGATCATGGTCTCTCTTAATAGTCACCTCATGCACCATCTTGGTCACTTTGCACACTGGTGATCTCTCTCCTTGGGTTGTTTTCCATGGTGACCTCATCCTCCATGACAAGCCATTATGCTAGTTTGGGGAGGGTGTTGAGGGATTTTCAACATTCTCAAGGTTATATGGGGCATGATTCCCTCCCTCCAGCTCATTCCTGCCTTCTAGATCACCGGTTATATGTTTTGAATAACCACTGTCCAAGTGCCATAAGTTTTGGCTTTCGATTGCACATAAAGCAATCATGGAACTTTCCTTATCTTCTTTTTCTCTCCAATACTTCTTTTGTTCAGTGTTCTGATATTTGGCTGTAACATAATTATTTGTAGAATCCTTTAGTTTACAATCTCTCGCTATATGTCCATGGTTATTAAATTTATAAAATTCTATGTCATATCGTTGGAGTAGTGTAAAAAGATTCTTACTTCCCTTCGACTTATCATTTGATGACTTTTTCTTGTATTTAGAATCTTTTCTTCCAATTCTACAAAGTAAATATTTATGACCAAAATTATGACACAAATAGCAGTAACCTAAGAAGATATGTAGATATATATTTGGTCTCTTTAGTGCTACATTATTTCCATTTTTATCCTGAGAGATGGAGCCTGTTTCTTGCTTCCTTCCCTTTTAGCTAGAGTCTTTAGTACGCTAGCATAGATTTTCTTACTTCCTTCTTGATTAGTGACATGAAAACTCTCTAGCTTCTTTTCTTTAATGAACCCCAAACCAGACTTATCACTTAATGTTCTTTGGCTACTCACACTTTCATCTAGAATCCTTGATTTGTTGTCAAACTTTGATTTGATAGATCCTTCATCAAGCTTTCTCTTGAATTGCATGATCTCTTCTGCAAGTTTTTCAAACTACTGTATTCTTTATTTTAGCTATAGGTTTAGGTCCTCCTCAACCTTTTTGGCCTCTAGAAGATGAGCTTCCAACTGGTTGATGATAATATTTGACTGTCTATTCTTCTTCCTACATTTCTTAAGTTCTTCAAGGGCGCTAACAAGTTCATCTCTTAGGTCTACTTCACCTTCTACATCGGAGTCACTATTTGAGGCTTGAGTTTCTAGACCCATAAATAAAACTTTAGTTTCTTCAACTTAAATTTCATCTAAATATTCATTGTCTTCCATGGTGTAAACAATTTTCTTGTTCCCATAGGTATTTTTCTTGTTTCCTGGTTTACCCCTTTTGAATTTTGAAGTTTCCTTTTATTCATTCTCATCTTATTTAGTGTAGGTGCCTTTAGAGGAAAAATGTCTAATCCTTCCATAATTAAAACACTTTAAAGGTATTTTTCCCTTGTATTTTCTAGTCCCTCTCTCAAGTTTACTGATTAAAAGAGATTTCTCATCATTTGGTTTTCTGATTGATTTTTTAAGGTGGTTTTAGAAGCTGCTTCTTTTCTTGAAGTTCCATTTTGTCATGTTCTCATTTCGTACACAATGAGAATTCCTTGTAGCTCATCCATTGTTATATTTTTAAGATCATCTCATTATTCTAATGTGGATACTTTTGGGTTATACCTCATTGGTAATGTTCTTAGTACTTTTCTTACCACTTCCTTTTCCTTTAATTTTCCTCCAAGCCCTCTGATCGCATTAACAACTTCATCTACATGAAGAAGGTATTCACCAATAATCTCTTATTCTTTCATGTTAAGAATTTCAAATTGACCTTTATATGTTTGAATTTTCGATTCTTTGACCTTATATTCTCCTTCATATATTATTTTCAACTTGTGCCATGATTGTTTGGCATATGTGCATTGCATAACTTTAGTAAATGCCATTTTTTTTAAACCATTTAAGATTTAATTTAGAGCTTTTCCATTGTCTTCATATTCTCCTAGTTCAATTGGGTCTGTAGGGTATTGGTTTCTAGTGTTAAGTTCTTTTTCAGTTGCTGCCCAAACTTTCCATCCTAGGGACATCAGATAACACCTCATTCTAATACTCCAGTATGCATAATTCTCTCCGATAAATGGTGGAGGTTTGTTAGTGGACAATCCTTCTTGTTGATCCATTGTGTTTCTTGAATCGGATATTCCTTCCAGTGGTTAAGCTGTTGTGAAGGAACCTGCTATAATACGAATTGTTGGTTTATCCCACAATACTGAGAGGGGGGGTGAATTAGTATTGAATTTTTTTCAATTAAAACACACAATAATCAACAATTAACACACATATTTTATCGTGGAAACCTCAAAGAGAAAACCACCAACATAAACTCACTAATAAGATGAATTTTACAAAATTGTTTATCTGCTACTACAGAAACAATGCAAAGCACAACCTAGGTTTTTCCTGCAACTACAAACTAGGGTGTTGCAACACCCCTATGGTTTTTATTCCTTCTTCTATAGACAAGGATTCTACGGCACCCTATTCTCCAACTACGACTGGAAAGGAGGCTTCGACCACCTGCAAACCTATGGCCTACCCTAGTGCCACCCTGCCACACTAATATGATTTTCTTGGACTTTTGGAATAGATATAAACTATTCACTTTGGAATTTATCAAACTTACTGACATAGACAATTAATTCTTTACATATTCATTCATTTAAATACCCTATACTTACTTCGTATCAATGCAACTCTTCATTTATTTGCTCTTTCATTTTGGATCATGACTATTTATTTACAGACACACCCAATCATCATCCAACCACTCAATCGTCGCATCTTCTTTAGTAATGGAAACATTTCATTCTTCCCACGACTCAGAATTCGATTCTGTAGCCCTGTTTATTGTCGTCTAATGTTTCTGCACTCTCCTTCTCCATATACAATATGGACCATTGATCTTATATTCGAATCTCTTCGGACTATTGATCTACTCTACATATTTCTTCTTGAAATCATATTTCCCCAACATGGTTTCCTCATCAATGAATCCCCACTATTGATCTTTGTCGGTAATTTTCCTAACCGTTGATCTTCTATTTTGTAGGATGTGGGATGGTGACTTTCCATTTTTCCTTTCCGCAAACTACTTTCCGCACACTCCTTTCCACACCGTCGATATGCTTTAGCAAAACTAATCTCATCCGTCTGATATTTCCATATTGTGGGATGCGGGATGCTCGACCAACATTTCAAAGTTTCCTCCTCGCAACTTTCTTTCCGCATGTTCCTTTCTGCACCGTCGATCTTCTTTAGTAGAACTAATCTCAATCGTCTGATCTTTCCAGATTCTGAGATGCGGGATGCAAGATCCGGGATGCGAGATCTGAGATTCTCAACCAACTTTCCAAATTTTCCTCCCCACAACTTTCTTTCCACATGCGGCCTGCGGGATGTGGAATGGTTGACCAACTTTCCAAAGTTGGCTCCCCACAACTTTTCCTCCGCAATCCTTCCAACCGTCGGATCTTTGTGGCCTTCTCTATGACCGTCGATTTACTTTTTTGTGTGGATCTCACAGATCTTTTTATATATGTTATCGGCCTTTCAGCTTTCGTCATGGATCTCTCCTAGACCGTTAGATCCTCATCTACGGATTCAATCCTCACCTTCTATTTTGATCTTTTGCAAATTATACAAAAACCGATCCTCATTCAACTTGCTATAGGGTTAGTCATTTGTCATTCCTTTGTTATTTTGGATACCTACAACCTTCAGTTTGCCACCATCTCCATTGGTTATTCCTTTTTCATTTGTGAACACTTTTGACATCAATGACAACTATATGTTCAACAATATTGGTATGCTTTCTACTAAACCAAGAGATCATGCCTGATCCCATACCAAAACAACATTCTGAGGTGTTTTTTCTATATTTGGCACTTCCTCCCCAATCTAAATCTATATATCCATGTAATTTAATCTCCCCACTAGATACATATCTGAGCCCATAACCTAAAGTTCCCTTTAGACACCTCATTGCATGTTTTGATCCAATAAGGTGAATGTGTTTAGGATTCACCATATATTGACTTAGAGTGTTTACAGAAAAACATATATTTGGTATTGTATTGGTTAAGTACATCAAAGAACAAATAATATGTCTATATAAGGTAGCATCAACTGATTCTGAAGCATCATTGTTTAATAACTTCAAACTTGTTGTCATCGGAGTAGTCATAGCCTTGCAATCTATCATTCCAAATATTTTTATGATTTATACTTCATTTTTTCCTTAGTGTAGGAAAATCTCATCTGGATACTACCATACCCAAAGACTTAGAAAGTAATGCATTATTCGAAGGTATTTCATCTCAAACTCTGCAACAAGCTTCTTCTTACATTAGCTGATGGGATTATCTTCTCTTGTCATGAACAAATCATCTACATATAGTAATAGTATCATAATCCCATCATCCTCAATCTTATAGTAGATGTTGGAGTCTGCTTTACTTTTGGTAAAGCCTAAGCTCATTATAAATCCATCGATCCTTCCGTACCATGCTCTGGGTTCTTTCTTTAACCCATACAATTCCTTCTTTAGTCTACATACATGATTTTTTTTTATCATTAGTCTCGAACCGTTGTGGTTGTTCAATACATACTTCTTATTCAATCAATCCATTTATAAAGGTTATCTTCACATCCATTTGATGTAGCTTCCACTTCATATTATCATCATAGTATTCATATCCTTGCAATCTATCATCCCAAATATCTTTAGGTTTTGTACAACATATTTTCCTTGGTTTAGGAAAATATCGTCTGGATACTGGCATACTTCAATACCTAGAAAATAGTGCATCATTCCAAGGTCTCATTAGAGGAAATTTCAACTCAAAATGGGCCTTTTAACTTTAACTCAAATTCTATGTCATCGTGTGTTAGCCAATGAAATCGATTTAAATTTGAAATACCGTATAGGTCTTAAACACTTTTTTAATATAAATTTGGGGATGGGTATCATAAAAAAAACTTCTTTTTTTGTTTGTATTTTTGACATATCTCCCCATGTTTTTACTCAAATTTCTATCGGGAGAGCACATTGGATGTGGAATTAAATTCCTCATCCAATGAGTACCCACTCAATATACTTTTGATGGACCCCGCTACCTAAAAAATAAGAAATACCTGAAAAAATGTGATGATGACATCATCATCACTTTTTTTTAGGTATTTCTTGTTTTTAGGGTAGCAGGGTCCATCAAAAGTATGCCGAGTGGGTACTCGTTGGATGTGGAATTTAATTCCGCATCCAACGAGCTCTCCCGATCGAAATTTGAGTAAAAACACAGGGAGATATGTCGAAAATACAAACAAAAAAATAGTTTTTTTCTTTTCTTCCTTCAAAATTAATAAATATTATTTTATTATTTTAACTATTATTTTATTAATTTTTTTTAGGAGGCCCATATTGAGGTGAAATTTCCTCTAATGTTCATCTCAAATTCTGCAGTGAGCTTTTTCCTACATTCATTGATGGGATTATCTTCGCATGTTAAGAATAGATCATCTACATACCATAGTAATATCATAAGTACATCACCATAAACTTTATAGTAGAGGTTGGAATCTTCTTTACTCTTGGTAAAGAAAAAACTCATCAGAAATCCATCGATTCTTCCATACCAATGTCTAGGTGCTTGTTTTAACCCATATAATGCCTTCTTGAGTTTACATACATGATTTTCTTGATTATCTTCCTCAAAACCTTGTGGTTATTCGATATATACTTATTCTTCTATCAAGCCATTTAGAAAGGATATATTTACATCCATCTGATGTAACTTCCAGTTCATATTGGATGCCAAGGAAAGAATGGTTCTAATTAAAGTGTACCTAGCCATTGGTGCAAAGGTATCCTCATAGTCGATTCCTTCCTTCTAGGAGATTTTGTGAGCTATGAATATTTCCTTGTACTTCTCTATACTACCATCTGTTGAATGATTTGTCTTGTAGATCCATTTAGAGGATACCAGTGACTTGTCCTTTGGTATTGGTACTATTTCACATACACCATTCTTTATAATAGATTGGTATTCCTTGACCATAACATCAAACCATTCCTTATGTTTTGTTGCTTCTTCAAAACATGTTGGTTCTTTATCAACAAAATCGGACATCAAAGCCACATAACTAGGGTATCACTTTGGATTCTTTGTTTCTCTGATGGTTCCTTCTAGAACACCATGTATTTTTTCTTCTTTAATTACTTCACAAGCCCAAGCATGCCTTCTTTTACATGAGATAATTTCACTGGGAAATTCTTCATGTCTTTGAGGTTCTGTTATGTCATTATCCTTAGCATATGTTATTCTTCTTCATTTTTGACTGGTTTAGTACCTTCTCCAGCTCTAGGAGTTTCATTCTCCTCTTCATCTTCATTTTCTTTCTTTGGTTTCTAAAATTTGTATCTTCGTCAAAAGTAACATCTCTTCTTAGTTAAATTTGACGATATCCTGGGATATAGTTCCATCAGATTTTGATTACTCACTATATCCTACAAACGATCCCTTCTTTCCTGAAGGGTCTAGCTTTGATATTTTCTCCTTGGGAATGTGTATGTATACAAGACAACCAAATATATTTAGGTGAATGACTTTAGGCTTTAATCCAGTAAACATATCTTCTAGAGTCTTGTTCCCAATGGTACTATGGGAGATTCTATTTTGTACATATACTATTGTTCTGGTTTTTTTCTGCCCATAGGTACATAGGTAGATCTTGATCATGGATCATGGCTTTTACATATTCCATGATAGATATATTCTTTCTTTCTACCACACCATTTTGTTGTCGATTATAGGGAATGGTGAGATCCCTCTTAATCCCAGCTTCTTTGCAGTAGTAGTTGAATTCACTTGATGTGAATTCTCCTCCATTATCTAATCTTAAGATATTGATCCTATTTTCAGAGAGGTTTTCTACAAGGGACTTAAACTCTTTGAACCTTTCAAACACCTCATCCTTCTTTTTCAAAAATAGGTCCAAGGTTTGTGAGAGTAGTCATCAATAAAGGAAGCATAGTAAACATACCCGCTTAATGGAGTAGTTTTCATTGCCTCGCATATATTTGAATGAATAATGTCTAAGATCCCTTTTATTTTGTTGTCATTGTTTAGATAAGGGTTCTTAGTATTCTTTCCTTGTGCACATCCTTTTCACACTCCTTCATAATCTAATCGAATCTCTGGTAAACCTGTCACAACCTTGCTCACAATTGGCAATTCTTTGTAATGTATATGAGAAAGTCTTATGTTCCATAGCTCACATGGGCTTATGGTACTAGTCATCAATGTTGAATATACATGTCCCTTTAATCTGTAGAGTCCTCCTTCTTAAACTCCAATCACTATTGCATTATCTATAGTTTTTCCCTTTGTCCACATGAGGACTTATCCATCCACAAAATAAGCTATGAACCCTTTCTTATCTAAGGTTGAGATAGAAATAAGGTACTTATTTAATCATGGGACATACATGAAATCCTTCATCTTCATGGACTTTCCAGAGTCCAACTTATAGGAGGCTTCTCCCATTCCTTTGATGGGATATTGGTAATCATCTCCAGGCATTACTTTGAGTGGGGAATTATTTTGTACAATACATGAGAGTGATTCATTATAACCTATCATGTGCTTGGAGGAACCAATTAATCTACTAACCAGGTGTCATTCCCTAGTGATACTAAACCTGCGAGTGCAGAGATCAAGACATATTATTCACAAGAATATTCATTTTCCTTAGCTCTTTCCTCATCTTCTTGATCATTGTCTTCGGTAGCATGGGCCTGGAATATTTTGTTCTTATTCTTAACTCATTCTGGCTTCATGGTACAATTTATAGCAATGTGTCCCATCTTATGACAAGTGAAGCATTCATAATTTGAGAAGTATTTCTTGGACTTCTTAAAACCTTGATCTTTTCTAGGAGGATGGTCATAACTCTTTCTCTTGTTCTTACCTTTGGTATGGACTACCAAAGCTTGATCCTCATTTTCATTTAGCTTCTCTTCTTTGGTTGTTATTATTTCTTCTTCTTGAACACATTCTTCACATAACTATCGAAACTTGGTCAGTGTTCTTCTTGAACATATTCCTCAGATAAAGGATTCTCAATCTCTTGGAAGACCATTCAAGGTGGTCATTGCAATTTTTTCTTCTTCAACCATATCACTAATAGCTTCCAAATTCTCCTTGATTTGAGCTACTATTGTGAAGTATGATTGCATGGTTTCTAAATTTTGATCCTTTACACTTTTGAGGTGATTCCACAAGGTCATATTTCTATTAATATTTCTTCCTTCAAATAAGGTGAATAGAGAATCAAACATTTCCTTTGGTGTATTCCTTGAGGATACTTGAGGAATCAAGTTATCTTTGATGGATTCAGCTATGATCCTCTTATCCTTGATCATATCCTTCATGTATTTTTCCTTAGCTTCATCTTCTTCTGGTTTTGCAACTTTATCCTTTATAAATCCTTCTTGATCATTTTCTTCTAGGATGAGCATGATCTGATACTTCCATGCTTTGAAGTTTTCAGCACCCTCAAGATTCTCATCTAGCTTGGTACTCTTTGTCATCTGTTAACAGAATGAGAACCTTAAATGGAATTAGAGGAAGTAATACTTACTTGATGAATATAGCTCCTAGTTGACCTTCTTCGGGAAGACCTAGGGTTTGATGAAGAAAACCTAATTTTCCAGTTGGGATCACAAGTAGGGATAAGTGATGGAAATGATGTACCTTCCAAGGGAGAGCTAGACTGTATCTTTTTTTCTTCTGAGATTGATGATGGAGTCTCAGGAAAAATGAATACCTAGTTCTTCCTAGCAATAGTGTCTAGTCCAAAACTAAAACTTCTTGTAATTTAGCTATATTTTCACATAAATATGCACCCTTTTGGGGTGAGTTGAGTGAGCCCTCTTTTCTAGTTGATCTATCAAGGGATTTTTTCGAAATGAAAAACCCTAGTTGTGCATTGTCTCCTTTCAGGGTGGCTTTGATATCATGGTAAGTTTTCTTAATTTCTTAGATTATATTCTAAGACAATTTACAATATTAGGATCATTTAAAGAAAAACAAGCACACCAACAAAAAGAACACAAGTATTTTCCTTGGG
The DNA here is from genome assembly GCA_001517045.1 of Pseudotsuga menziesii. Lineage (NCBI taxonomy): Eukaryota > Viridiplantae > Streptophyta > Pinopsida > Pinales > Pinaceae > Pseudotsuga > Pseudotsuga menziesii. The sequence continues at coordinate 16,195 of LPNX011004647.1, read as the reverse complement.
GAAACCACAAGGGAGAAAACCTCGCAAAACTTCCTTAGTATAGAACTCAACCAGAGCAGTGTAAAACCAAAGAAACTACTACTCTCTTCTTCTTGGTGCACTTCTTCTTCTCTCTCCTGCAAACTTGCTTGAGTGGGTGTGTACAAATGAAGGGGGCGCTTCCCTATTTATATTTGTCTCTTTACTTGACCTAGAACCTAGCAAGACTGACTTGTTTAGCAAGACACCAAAAATAATATTAATTATAATGACACTCAGGTACTATTGAACCAACTTACATATGGAGTTTTACATTGAATCTTTCAATGACTCTTACATGACCAAACTCATATCCTAGAGGAGGAATACAATCAATACATCTGGAATATCTTCTGAAGTTACAATACTTTAACAAAACTAGGGGTATTACATTATCACAATGCTTGAATAATATTTAGAGCTATAACTACCTTTAAATCCTTACTTAATTTATAAAAATTCTTCCCTTTTGTTTTCCCCTTCCAGTATCGGTTAATTTAGATTTCCCTCCATAATAAATCATGACGTGGTCATTCAAACTTTGTAATCTCTCTTCTGATACAAATTATGTACTTCGATCATTGTTATCACCACACAAGATGTCACCATGTCATTATTCTTCCATTATTTTGATACTTTCCATATATTAATGAAATGACATCCATATGTACTTGTATTTATTAAAATTTATACATTAACTGATTTTACTCCTTTTCAACTTATTGATCTTGTCAACTTAAAAAAAACAAAACACACATACTAAATTAACTATCACTTCCAACTATGAAATCTAGTTATGCACACAAACTATTAAATGATACTTAGATTTCATTACTCTAACCCGTTCGAGTCATTGTACACCTTTGACCTACTTTCATTTACCAGTCCTTTAAGTGGATCACCCTAGAACGTTTTCAATTTTACTACACCTTCTTTAGTTATATAAGGGATTCTTATATGGCCCATCTAGCGCATTCGTAACTTGCTAGGATTTTTTATGTACCTACTTTCATATAATAATACCAATGAACATGCTTCCAATTCATGTTTCTTGATATTCATGTCATGCCAATATTTTGTTTGCACTTCTCAACTTGTTTACTAAATCATACAAACACTTCGTCTCCTCTAATTCCATTGTCTCTTTCAATTGACACTAAAAATATTGGTCATCCATCAACTGTGTTGCTAGTGCAATGTGCATACTGAGCACTACAAATTCTATAGCCAAAATTTCTTCCTCACAATAAACAAGCCAAAATGGTGTAAATTTAATCAATATTTCAACGCAGTACAATGCACCCATAAAACCGCTAGAATTATATGGTCCTAATCATCATGCTTTACATTACACACTTTCATTAGTGCATGTTATACCACCTTATTAAATTCCTCAACTGTGTCATTTTCTTGTGGATGGTATGGTGTACTCTTCTGATTATGTATCATAAACTCATGTTTCAATGCATGCATTGTTGCATTCAAAAAGTGAGACCCTTGGTTCCTCAATAACACTTTAGGATAAGCAAATCTTGTGATAATATTCTAAAAATAAACCATGCAATATTCTTCATAGTACAATCCTTTACAGACATTTCTTCTTCCCACCATCTCAAGTACTCAGTAGTTGTCATCATATACATAGAGCCTGATCTTTTTGTTGGTGAATTTCTATATAGGCCTACCAAAATCAATTTCTCATTTCTCAAAAGGTTCAAGAGAAATCATTGGGAGACAGGGTAATTCATCAGGACTTGATGGTTTTCCAATATGCTGACATACATCATATAGTATTGTGTTGCACTAATGCTCCATTACTTATTTGCACAGTATTCCACCATCTCCCAATTTATATAATTTCCTAGCAATCAATTGCTTATCAACACCTTTTGTTACTAATTTCCTCCTTTCATCTATTGTATAATCCTTAAGTGCTTTCTCTGTCATAAAAAATGTTGCAATTTCTGTAAATTGACTTGGCACCACATCCACTCAAAAAAGTTGCACATCTGACAATTGATCATCTATATTTTCTTTAGCTTCTCTGGATTCTAGTCTTGACAAATGATCAGGCCCAAAATTGTGTTAATTTGGTTTAACTACTATTTCAAAATAAAATTCCTGAAACAAAAGTAGCCACCTGCAAATTGGACCCCCCAACATTGGATTATTCACTAGCTATTTTAGAGTAGAATGATTAGTGAAAAAATTAGAGAAATTTCACAATAAATAATGTTTGAACTTTTCAAGTGCATAGACCACCACTAATCCTTCTTGTTTAGTAGTAGTATAGTTTATTTTGAGTTGGGAAATTTCCTACTTGCAAATGAAATAGAATTGTAAATATTTCTCTCACCTGGTTGCACAATAAGTATTCCTAATGCAATCGATGATGTATGGCACATGTACATGAAATATTTGTGTCCAATATTAAAAAATCAAAATTGGAGTTGTCATTAATTTTTCCTTCAAAATGTCGAAAGCTTCTTGGAAATATTGACTCCATTAGTATTTATTCTCCTTCTTCAACCACTTCTATAGTGGTGCAATGATTTTTGCATAATTCCATATAAAATTTCTGCAGTGGCCTATATGTCCCAATATTGCATGAATCTATTTCATTGATGCATAAGATGGTGAATTTACTATAAATGTAATATTAGTTGGATCCACAAGTATCTCATCCTTACATGCCACATGGCCCAACAAAAATCCAACTAGCATACATAAAACACATTTTTTCAAGTTCAAAGAAATTTGAAATTTTTGACACCTATCTAACATCAATATTAACACATAAGCATGATCTTTCAACAAACTAAACCTTGTTTAATCATACAAATAAAATTCTAGAAATTTATGCAAAAACTCTTCGAAAATTATATCTACAATTAAATAAAAGATTGCAGGGGAATTTTTTCATCCCAAAGGGAATCACAGTATAAGCAAACAAACCCCATTCTATTGAAAATCTAGTATTTTTCCTATGTTCTTCAACAGTCTCCATCTGATGGTACCCTAAAAATCCAACATTCTTTAAAACTTCATCTATGAAAGGAGTAGGAAATAAATGTACATAATCTTGTACCTCCAATTTTAAGTTTATCTTGTACCACCATTCAACTAATCTATTCGTATTCTTCTTCTCAAAATATAATCCTTACTTCAAACATTTGATCAATCTCTTGACACACCTTTTCTTTATATCTTGGATTTTGTTGATAAGCTCTTTTATCTATAGGATTTACATCAGGTGTCAATTATATTTTCGTTTTACCTAATGATCTTGTGATTCCTTTCATTTAAGAAGAACTTATAGGAAATTGATCTTCATACTCTTTTAGAAATCTACCATCTGTGTCATTGTATCATGATCCCAATAATCCCCAATCACATCCATTTTAGGATATTTTCTCTACCGATATTATATTTATTCATCTTTAATGGTTGTGAGTACTTGGGCGTAGTATGATTTATGGTTGTATCTTGTATTTCATGCGCCCCCTCAATCTCTTTAATCTATATTTTCTTCGGATCTTATTCTTCTCCAAACTCATCTTCTGCCACATGGCATGAGTGAACCACTTGATTGAGTTGTATAAACTTCTTATGAGATACTTAGATTACCTTTTATGAATAAACTGAATATTTTATGTGAAAAAATAAACTTCTTTATCCTACCCAGAAGATCTCTTAGTGTAAAATCCTCTGATACAAAATCGAAAGTTGTACAAAACATATCCCCCATATTCCTCCAATTACTTTTTTTCCTTCTAGTTTCTTCCTAATATAGTATCAAATCCTTTAAATCATATACAGTGCATGGACAAACCCGTGGACCCATTATTCCTTAGGACTTTGTTTTTCCATCCACCTCTTTTTCACAAAAGAAAATATGTTCCTTAGGGACATGAATTCCTTTATATCTATTTCTCAACTCCACTTCCACCAATGAATGGAATCTAATGCGTATATTTTCAACTACCTTACTCCAGTTGTTAGGCCCTTCATTATGAGATTTGTACCATCATGCAGACGTTTCTTTCATAATACTATACATTTATTGAAACCTTGCTGTCCATGGCACTTTTTCTTCCATTTGGTTTATGAATTCATCCACTACTCTGATTCCATCGAACTGTATATGATCACATATTTTTGTTCCTACCCAACACAAGGAATTAATGATTATTGTGTATGTTTCACTAGACACTTCATACAATATTTTCTTCCATATTTCCATATCCTCTTCTAAATCAAGATCAAATGAACAAATACTACACCAATTGATCTCTCCCTCATCTGTGGGATTTACATAATCCTCCTTACATCCTGAGATATTATAGATGTTTTCTATTTCCTAATTCTCTATATCATCCCTCACTACCTCTGAATATATTTCTCCTTGTTTAGGATCCAACAGAGAAACCAATCGCGTTAATTATGCTTTGAAGGACATAGTCCTCTGCTTCAAATTCAATATAGAATTATTCTCAAAATCCCAGTCGATTCCCTACAAATATAGGTAGAGATATGATCCATCCAATATTTCAATCACTTCAAAACATGGAATAGTTTTTTATCCCATCAATATCAACTTCTACATTCTCCAATCTCCTTACTCAATAAACATGATATTAATTAGCTAATCTAAGATGAATGGGGGACCATACCATATTAGGTTTCCCAATCACTTCCCATGATTTTTTTGGAAAGATATTCATGTCAGGTCCTAAATATATTATAACATCTTGCATTTCATGTCCTCCAAAATCTACCCTCATCTTAAATTCTCTACATGTTCTCCTTTTCTTGACAACACGTTGTACCTTGCTTTCAGGTAATGGTGCAACAATAGGAATCTATGCTTCTCATATAGCCATTATCTTTGTAAAGATCCGCATCATTCTTAGTTACTAAAAAATAACCGAATAACTTAACACAATAATGAATAAAATCACTTATTCTATTCTTTCAATCATTTTCTTAATCAACAACGTATCGAGGTTCTCATGCGCACCTTTTTGCTCCTTCAACTAGTTCCTTTGCATCACACATGAACTATCTTTTTTGTGTAACATCAAATTTCAGTAAAGGCTTTAATGCCTTCCTTATTTTGTCTTCCAACATTATTTAGCATAGCCATGATGATTTCTCTCTTCTTTAAAGTCTCACCTACAATTAATTTACTATCCATGATCACTTTAACCACATTATTAAACTTAACATCATTTAACTACTTAATTATAAAATACATGATCAATTACCCACATAAACTTCAATACATATATTAACGTATATCCATATACATTATCATATATTATCCAACCTAAAATTCTAATTTGATGTATATCCAAAATCGTGCACAACATAAAAATGGAATCACAGTGTGGGGCGTTACACTTCTTCTGCAAATAAAAAGCATAAGGAACAATGATCTTGTGCTAGGAAAAAAAATCAAGCTTCTTCATGAAGCAATTATTACATATAATTATAAAACATGATTCAAATACCTAACCAAATCCCTAATATATGAATATTACTTTATAAATTCCAAATCACTCATAGATAAATTTGTAAACGAAGATTTTGACTAATCTATTTGGAACGTATTTTTTTGAAAATTATATTAAAAAAAAAAAAATCACCCTCAAAAACAAATTGAAAAATCAACCTGGCATCATTATAGAAAGAAAAACACCTTCCAAAATTCAATGCAAATATATGTCAATTATTTTTACACAAATCCAAATCATTCAATACCAAAAACATATCAAAGTTTTTTACACAAATCCATCCATTCCCAAACAAACCACGTGAAAGGTATTTATTAAAAATATACCTCAAAAAATGCCTTGGTATTAATGAACAAGTCGACTAATCCAAATCACAAACAAAGAAGGTGAGGTTTAATAAAAACATGATCGTAATTAAAAAATAGCTTCCAAGAAAATCTAGTCTTTTTCCTATGTTCTTCAACAATCTTCATCTGATGGTACCCTAAAAATACAACATTCTTTAAAACTTCATCTATGAAAGGAGTAGGAAATAAATGTACATAATATTGTACCTCCAATTTTAATTTTATCTTGTACCACCATTCAACTAATCCATTCATATTCTTCTTCTCAAAATATAATTGTTACTTCGAACATTTGATCAATATCTTGACACACCTTCTCTTTATATCTTGGATTTTGTCGATAAGATCTTTTATCTATAGGATTTACATCAGGTTTCAATTATATTTTCGTTTTACCTAATGATCTTGTGATTCCTTTTATTTAAGAAGAACTTATAGGAAACCGATCTTCATACTCTTTCAGAAATCTACTATCTATGTCATTATATCATGATCCCAGTAATCCCCAATCACATCCATTTTAGGATATTTTCTCTACCGATATTATATCTATTCATCTTTAATGGTTGTGAGTACTTGGGCGTAGTATGATTTATGGTTGTATCTTGTATTTCATGCGCCCCCTCAATCTCTTTAATCTATATTTTCTTCAGATCTTATTCTTCTCCAAACTCATCTTCTGCCACACGCCATCAGTGAACCACTTGATTGAGTTGTATCAACTTCTTATGAGATACTTAGATTACCTTTTATGAATAAATTGAATATTTATGTGAAAAAATAAACTTCTTTATCCTACCCAAAATATCTCTTAGTGTTAAATCCTCTGATACAAAATTGAAAGTTGTACAAAACATATCCCTCATATTCCTCCAATTACTTTTTTTCCTTCTAGTTTCTTCCTAATATAGTATCAAATCCTTTAAATCATATCCAGTGCATGGACAAATCCGTGGAACCATCATTCCTTAGGACTTTGTTTTTCCATCCACCTCTTTTTCACAAAAGAAAATATGTTCCTTAGGGACATGAATTCCTTTATATCTATTTCTCAACTTCGCTTCCACCAATGGATGGAATCTAATATGTATATTTTCAACTACCTTACTCCAGTTGTTAGGCCCTTCATTATGAGATTTGCACCATCATGCATACGTTTCTTTCATAATAGTATATATTGATTGAAACCTTGTTGTCCATGGCACTTTTTCTTCCATTTGGTTTATGAATTCACCCACTACTCTGATTCCATCGAATTGTAGATGATCGCATAGTTTTGTTCCTACCCAACACAAGGAATTAATGATTCTTGTGTATCTTTCACTAGACACTTCATACGATATTTTCTTCCATATTTCCATATCCTCTTCTAAATCAAGATCAAATGAACAAATACTACACCAATTGATCTCTCCCTCATCTGTGGGATTTACATAATCCTCCTTACATCCTGAGATATTATAGATGTTTTCTATTTCCTAATTCTCTATATCATTCCTCACTATCTCTGAATATATTTCTCCTTCTTTAGGATCCAACAGAGAAACCAACCGCATTAATTGTGCTTTGAAGGACATAGTCCCCTGCTTCAAATTCAATATAGAATTATTCTCAAAATCCCATTCGATTCACTGCAAATATAGGTAGGGATATGATCCATCCAATATTTCAATCACTTCAAAACATGCCATAGTTTTTATCCCATCAATATCAACTTCTACATTCTCTAATCTCCTTACTCAATAAACATGATATTAATTAGCTAATCTAAGATGAATGGGGGACCATACCAGCTTAGGTTTCCTAATCACTTCCCATGATTTTTTTGGAAATATATTCACGTCAGGTCCTAAATCTATTATAACATCTTGCATTTCATGTCCTCCAAAATCTACCCTCATCTTAAATTCTCTACATGTTCTCCTTTTCTTGACAGCACGTTGTACCTTCCTTTCAGGTAATGGTGCAACAATAGGAATCTATGCTTCTCATATAGCCATTATCTTTGTAAAGATCCACATCATTCTTAGTTACTAAAAAATAACCGAATAATTTAACACAATAATGAATAAAATCACTTATTCTATTCTTTCAATCATTTTCTTAATCAACATCGTATCAAGGTTCTCATGCACACCTTTTTGCTCCTTCAACTTGTTCCTTTGCATCACACATGAACTATCTTTGTAAATTTCGGTAAACTCTTTAATGCCTTCCTTATTTTATCTTCCAACTTTATTTAGCATAGCCACGATGATTTCTCTCTTCTTTAAAGTCTCACCTACAATTAATTTACTATCCATAATCACTTTAACCACATTATTAAACTTAACATCATTTACCTACTTAATTATAAAATACATGATCAATTACCCACATAAACTTCAACATATATTAACGTATATCCATATACATTATCATATATTATCCAACCTAAAATTCTAATTTGATGTATATCCAAAATCGTGCACAACATAAAAATGGAATCACAATGTGGGGCATTACACTTCTTCTGCAAATAAAAAGCATAAGGAACAATGATCTTGTGCTAGGAAAAAAAATCAAGCTTCTTCATGAAGCAATTATTACATATAATTATAAAACATGATTCAAATACCTAACCGAATCCCTAATATATGAATATTACTTTATAAATTCCAAATCACTCATAGATAAATTTGTAAACGAAGATTTTGACTAATCTATTTGGAACGTATTTTTTTGAAAATTATATAAAAAATAAAAAATAAATCACCCTAAAAAACAAATTGAAAAATCAACCTGGCATCATTATAGAAAGAAAAACACCTTCCAAAATTCAATGCAAATATATGTCAATTATTTTTACACAAATCCAAATCATTCAATACCAAAAACATATCAAAGTTTTTTACACAAATCCATCCATTCCCAAACAAACCACGTGAAAGGTATTTATTAAAAATATACCTCAAAAAATGCCTTGGTATTAATGAACAAGTCGACTAATCCAAATCACAAACAAAGAAGGTGAGGTTTAATAAAAACATGATCGTAATTAAAAAATAGCTTCCAAGAAAAATCAATAAATATTCAATTGGGAAAAAGTGTAAAACAAACCCATGGAAACGAAATGAGTACATATAGGTACCCAAGAAGGTGAGGTTTAATAAAAACATGATCGTAATTAAAAAATATCGAAGAAAAATCAATAAATATTCAATTGGGCAAAAGTGTAAAACAAACCCATGAAAACGAAATGAGTACATATAGGTCCCCATGAATATAATGGATGCATTATGAATTTATTGGATCTTATACAAGATATCCATCCACAATTAAATAATGAAGTATCAAATGTTTACACATGCGATTATTTTTAAAATCATTTAAAGAGGGAAGCACTAGTCACAAGGGTCTGGTTTGTATATTAATTGAACTAAGGATGAGAGGTTCCAATGGGATTTGAATATACTATACATAGGATATGCTTTTTCATAACAAAATTATTAAATCCTTGTGGAGCACTAAGTTAACTTGGATTTTAATGAATCATTCATGATTCATTCACAACTATTGTTTTTGAAAACTTTAAAACCATTCATATCTTTAGGAGATTGTTCACCAACAAGAAAGTTTTATTTCAAAGGAAGGAATATTGTTTTCTCAAGGGGAATTCCTCTTTGTGGAATCTTCTGAGGGAAGGATAGTGCAGGATAGTGGAATCATGCATATTCATTTGATTTCTTTCAATTTTCATATTATCATACTAATGGATGACCACAAAAATTAGTAGATCTAGTAGGTTCACAAGAAGCTTGACCATTTAATATTGATAAAAGGATCATTGTTCCTTATGATTTTGGTTTATATAAGAAGATTGATGTTTATTGTGTCATTTCGATTAGATCCAACGAAGGGATGTCATGAGCATTAGAAATTTTTTTAATGATCTATAACTATCTTAAAGTGTAAAAACCTTGGTGAATATTACTAATTCTTAAATTCACAAGCATAAAATGTTTGGCATTTTTTGTAAAAATATTCAGATTTTTAAGTACTTTATATAGTTTTTGGACAATTTTAGCGATTTTTAGAGTTAAAGAAAATTATCCCATGGAATTTAGGTGAATCATTTTAGGAAAAAGAAGGAAATTGGTGAATCTTCTTTGGTGCAAAATCATAAATTAATCATAGACTATTATTTCCTTATATGGTACGGATATACTGGAAGCTCTAAGACTCTTCGAACAACTGAAATTGAAAATTACCCACCAGATTGCTGACATCAATACCTATTTTTTTGTGATGTCAACTCATAACTCAATGGGAAATTTTCTTTCTATTGATTGAAGCCTCCTGAAGATGATCCTAGTCATGGATCGAAATGCATGAAGAAACATGATGACATAACGCATAGACTTTGGATTACTATAATTTCAACCTATGTATTCTCACTATGTTCAAATAGATTGTTTCCCTATACGATAGGGATACACTCAAAGCTCTTAGACTCTTCGAACGACTAAAATTGAAAATTACCCATCGGATTGCTGACATCAATATCTATTTGTATGTGATGTTAACTCATAAACTCAATGGGCAATTTTATTTCTATTGATTTAAGCCTTCTTAAGATGATCCTAGTCGTGGATTGAAACAAGTCGAGCAACCTAACAACATAACTCAAATACTTTGGATTGCTAGAATTTCAACCGGTGTATTATCACTATGTTCAGGTAGATTCTTTCCCTGTACGATAGGGATGCACTAAAAGCTATCAGAATATTTGAACGACTAAAATTGAAAATTACCCACGGGATCACTGACATGAATATCTATTTTTATGTGATTTCAACTTATAAAAATGATGGGAAATTTTCATTCTATTGTTTGAAGGCTCCTGAAGATGATCCTAGCTATGGATCGAAACACATAGAGAAACCTAACTACATAACACATATACTTTGGGTTACTAGAACCAATAGTCAAAGTATGGAAAAACCAATAATTACACTTCTAGAACATGTTTTAAGTCTAGACTATCACTGGGTTGTCTAAGTTTAATGAAAAGGTGGTTCGAGGAACAAGCAAAGAAAAGGAAACAAGTTATGGAATCTATTGTTTGTCTAGAATATTTAGAAGCACTTGACAAAGAAAAATAAATAATCATTGAATCATTGAAGAATAAGATAATAATTGGGAAGCATCTTCAAAACAATATAGAAGAACTAAGGAAGTAGAAGGAGGAACAAGCAACCGAGTAGGCCAAGAAAATGAAAATAAGAGGCATGAAATTCACCATTAAAGTGCTAACACAATACCAAACAAAAGGTGCATGGGGTTCACAAACTTCAATCATATTGACTGGGATGCCATCACCACCAAAACCAACACCAGTTGAAGAAGAAGAGCAGGAAAAATAGTCGAGAGAAAAAACAACAAGAATAGTCAATGTAGTAACAACAAAATGACCAACAAAAATGAGCTAACAATACATAGAGGTAGTACCCCAACTGCATCCATCCCAACTAAATCATCCTCAAGCGAACAAAGACAACATTAGCCTTAGGATGCATTAGTTGGATAGAAGACAGAGCAAGTTTTGATGGAAACCCCAAAGAAAACAAAAGAAGAAACAAATGGGGATCACATGAAGAACAATTAGGGTTGTATAAACATAAACAACAAGAAAAATCCATGGAAAAGTAGAAGAATTTGTACCTAAAGATGCCTTTGATAAGGAAATAAAATAACTTTACAAGACTGCCATCAAAGAACTTGAAAGATAATGGAGTAGTTCTAAAGAAATATTAAAAGAGAGAGTGCATAAGGAATAAAGAATGTGGGATACTTGTAAAGCGCTAGCACAAAAGGAACTGGTATTTTAAGTTGATTCTCCTCCTTCTGATCCGATCGATTGTATGACAAACCTTTTGGTAAATGTCATTCATAACTAGAAAATATTCCTAAGGAAAAATGGGATGCTCAAATCTGACCAAACTATGGCCATATTGAAATCCAAGCATGAGACATTTGAAAACAATAAGAAAAGATACTATTCTACGATGCATGTATGCAAATACACATGTCCAAACATAACTATTAGAAACAATAAAGTAAGAAAGAAACAAAACATGCTCATGTTGGAACCCCAAAGATCAATTCAATGAGAAAATAAAGACAAGGACATGAGTAAATGGTTGTGCGTATAGGAAAAGGAACTAGGTACAAGACATGCACCTACAAGAACTTTGTTTCCATAATTTCCATTATTTTCAACCATAACTTATTAACAACTTATTAGATTAAAGAACCATGGAGACCATCAATTTTAGAAATCAATCTCACTTAAATATGGACAAGACTCCCTATGGAGAGCACTATGGAATGCTCTATGATGCGGGAAATCTGAGTTTTTAACCCAACCCAATCATGTAGTTTGGTAAAAAGATAGTATCTTAAAGGCACAAAACAACATTACAAAACTCCATAGGCATAGTGCTACAAACATTGCATGTGTGAAGTGTGGAAGGTATTGAGCTTGTACTTTTTAAGATTTTTTTTTCAATTCTATGTGAGAAAATTCTAATGGAGGGAACTAAAGAAAACATAAATTGTTTCATGGTCTAGGATGGGGTGACTTTTGAAGACAAAGAACAAGGTTTCTTCAATTATCTATGGTTGGATAGTTCATAAACATGTTCACAGATGGCCTTGGTTGGTTTTTCGTGATAAATCTTATTTTGAAAATTTATGATTATTCTACATCTTGTTTTTATCAATTTTAATCTAAAGAATGAGTGTGAATACATAAAGAATGAGTGTGAATAGTATGCACAATAAAAAATAATTATTCCAAAGTCTAGAAAAAATGTATTTATTTGTTTAAAGATAATAGTAAAGAATTTCCTATAAATATTCTTTCATAATTATTTTGAAAACCTACTAATTATTCCATCATAATAAACTTATTTTATTTTTTTTCATTCCATTGATATGAACAAAAGCATCAGATTGATGTATTTCATTCAATTAATATGAATTAAAGCACAGCCATGAAATAAGTAACGGGTGAATGCTTATAAGCACAGCCACTCAATACATAAAGATCTTGCATCATTTTAAAATTAAACTATTAAAAATTATTATGAAATTCTTAATATGAATTAAAGCACAGCCAGGAAATAAGTAACGGGTGAATGCTTATAAGCACAGCCACTCAATACAATATTAGTAAAGATCTTGCATCATTTTTGTAATGTCAAAAGCTCATAGCCAATATAATTTCGACTGTGCTAAAATAATGTCCATTCAAATATCAAACACTAATATAATGTCCATTCAAATATCACACTAATGTCCATTCAAATTTCGACTGCTCTGAACGGTAATATCATACACTAATGTCCATTCAAATACATGACTAATAAATTTACAATAAAATTCACATTGCACAAGGATTTCCATGGCACCGAAACCTGTCCATGCTCCCAAAGAAAAGTAAATAGATAGACTGCTCCAGAACGGTAACATCATGCACTAATGCAACAATGATGCCAATTTTAAAGAGTTTCCAAGCATCATTCCGATGCTCCCATGATTACTAAGAATATGTGTTGGTCAATGATATTGATTCACAAAACACTATCACTTGTCCATCTGTTAATGCATCTTCAGGTGGCTGTATCTCACTATAATCGTTAATTTGAGTAGTAGTGCAACTGCAAGTCCTCACTTCCCAGATGGGTATCTCTTCACCAATCTTGTGCTTCTTAATATTAAGCACAACAACATGGAATGTCCCTCAGATTTGTCCAAATGGAAGATGAGGATGTCCTCCTCTTCTTCTGATAATTGCTCCGTCAGTTGAGCAATTGCAGCAGCAGTTCTGTAAGCAGTTACAACTAATACACAGAAAGCCTCCATGAAACCCTCCACTCTTCATCATCGTGGAGGAGTTTTCCTTAACATGAAATGCCATTGCAGTTTAGATTTTCAATTAAAGAGAATGTCCCTCCCATTTTCCCAAATCGAAGATGAGGATGTCCTCCCCTTCTTCTGATGAGTTGCTCCTTCAGTTCAGCAATTGCAACAGCAGTTCTGTAAGCAATTATATAGACACTCATGCAACTAATTAATTTGCATAAAGCCTAATATACAGAAAGACTCCATCATCGTGGAATAGTATTCTTTAATATTGTCCTTTAAAGAGCCGTCGCTTAGCATACCGCTTAACGGTTCGATTGAAGCAAAAGCTATTCAAGAAAAAAGCTATCAGAAAAAGCTATCCAACGGAAAAGCTATCAAAAAAGATATCCAAGGGAAAAACTAGACTCGCAGTTCGAGTGGATGGAAAAGCTATCAAGTGGAAGGAAAAGCTATTGGCCAGAAGTCCGAAATTAAAAAAAAAAGAAAGCAAAAACGGTTATAAATATTTATATCAGACTTGCCTCCTCCTCAATTCTCTCTGTCTCTGTATTTGTGAGTGGTCGGGTAATAGAGATGGAGGCAACTGGATGTCATCTTTACTCCTTCCCATTTCTCTCTTTATCTCTGTCTGTGTGAGTGGTTAGGCCTGAGTGTGTTACTAGTGAGTAGTTGGGCATCTGCGTCCGAGTCTGTGTGTAATAGAGGAGGCAAGACTGGAGTAGAGGCAACTATTTGATCAGACGAATTCTAAGGAGACGCAAGAAGCTTACATCTGAAGACGAATTCTAAGACAACGCAGGAAGTTTACATCCTAAGAGATTCAGTTGGCTTTGAATTCTCGGATAGTCGGATATTCATCCATTTCAGAGACTGGATATGAGCAGGCCTAATCCTGTGGATAAGGGTTGCATGCCTCAACAACAACAGATTCAACAGAACCCATACCCGTCTGAGTACTACATTCATCAGAAGTACTGGGCAAATGCAGGCACGGGATCAACAATTTCATCACGTCTACTTTCAGGTATATATTTTTTTCTCCGCTGTGCTTTTCTCGTTTTCTTTCTTCAACCTTGCCTTGAGGGCCAGTGCTGTTTTATTTGGATAGAATAGACCCGCCTACCCTCCTCTCTCCACATGTTTACCCTTTAATTATTTAAACTTTTTTCCTCTATTTGAATCTACTCTTTGAGAAGTGTATAAATTTCTTGATGATTCTGTCCCTGGGAACTGCCTGCCATTTGAGGAGAAGGTAAAGGCCTCACAAACCGACCAACTTTGGTGGCTCAAACCCAACCCCTAACCCTAACCATCGCCTTCTCTGAGCCTAATGGGGTTTCTTCTTCTGATAATTTATTCCAGCGACACTTTCGTTCCATTCCATGCGAAACCAAACACTCTTTTCTTATGTGCATATCTGTAGCTAAAATTCAATCCCTGTGTCTCCTTAGTTAAGATAGGAACCGCCATCGTTTTCGCAAGCTCGCTCTACCAAAACCCAAAACATAAACGCAGTTGTTTATTGTTTATTTTTTATTTTATAAACATAAACGCAGTTGTTTATTGTTTATTTTTTATTTTATAAAAATTATAGTTTAATGTATTCTTTACTTTAGTTTAGATGTATTGTTTATTTTGAAGATTATTTTTAATTTATGTTTTCAATTCTTTAGTTGATTACATTTATGTATTGTAATTTTTTAATGATGTCTATTTTGTAATTATTTTATGGGGTATCTATTTTGTAATTATTTTATGGTGGTGGTTTTATGACATGAGTTGAGAAGAGATGTTAATTTTATTAAGCAATATTTATTAAAGTTAAAATTAATATTTATGATTTATTTAATTATATAGATATTTTAGATGTATTTTTTACTTTACTTTTGATGTATTGTTTATTTTGAAAATTATTATTAATTTTAACTTATGTTTTTAATTATTTAGTTAATTAGTTTTGTAATTTTTAATGGTGTCTATTTTGTAATTATTTTATGGTGGTGATTTGACATGAGTTGAGAAGAAACTATTGGTTTACTATGCAACACTTATCAAAGTTAAAATTAAGATTTATGGTTTATTTAACTATATAGATATGCTCACACAAATTTGTATGATATATGTGATGCATATCATAATTATACGTGCCTTTATCTATATTATAGTTCATTATATTATGAATTAATATAAAAATATTTATATTTGTAACTTCCTTAACTAAATAGATATTTTCACATAAATTGGTATGATAGGTGTGTATCATAATTATACATGTACTTTATTGATATTGTAGTTCAATATATTCTAACTTGTAATAAAAATATGTCTATGTGTGCATAAGGAGGAAAAGGGGAGGAAGAGGGGAGGTGGAGGCAGGGGGGAAGGAGGCGTTGTAAGAGTGGG
>LPNX011004642.1:46213-97533 GCA_001517045.1 Pseudotsuga menziesii | reverse complement strand
TTTCTCAAATCTCAGAAACAAGGCTCAAAGAAAGAAAGAAAATATATTAATGTCTACAAATGACCAAAGTACAGCAAGTTACAAAGCCCATGTAGGAGTGCTTATGCCATCTGCAAAAAATCTAGAATCTAAATGAGTAGGAAGACCAACGCAAATTAACAATATAAAATTCCTAAGAGGTAAACCCTAGACAACAAAGTGGATACCAGTCAAGTGTGAGAGTTAAAAAGAGAAGAACAAACACTCATGTTACAGGGAGTTGGCTGGCTCACTTGCAAAAAGCCCAATGCAAAGGATTCTTATCTACATTAGAATCACTGGAGCACATTGTCTCCTCAACTACTATGTAAGCCACAATGGCCTGATGATGTCATCTAGAGAATAGCCTGAGCTAAGAAGGCCAGTATCAAAAACTGTGCAAATGTGTCAAAGAGTGTGTTTGATCATGACGCAGTTCTATTTAGTATTTTCTGTATGTTCCCAAAATTTACATCTTTGTCTATATTTTGTTTTTGTAATTTTAATATTATTTTACTTTAAATATGTGTGTGCATGTGTGCACATGCACGTGTGCACACTCATCTTATGTATCCTGTTTTGAGGAATCTATGTATGCCCTGTCCCCATGTCCCAATGTCATGTGATGTAAGACTTCAGTAACTGTTCAAGCCTTAAGCTGACTTCCTCTCCATAAATTTTTAGGTTTCAAACATTTAACAGGCCTTCTAAATTTGTAATACCATTTCTAGAATCTTTTTTCTGCCGGTAAAACCCCATTATTCATAGGTCTAGATGACAAAAAAAATTCCTAAAAGATTTGCATCCTTCTGTAATCACAGACATTAGATGCTGTGATTTTTATACTTCAGTATTGATACTACTCTTATAAAGCTAACATATGATTACCTTCTTCCCACCAGATGTTACTTTTATTAAAATTGGCAGCATACTACACCCCTGTCATGCGTTAAGCTGATCACTATATATATGATCTTAGCCAAGACCAAGAATATATACAAAGCAACTCAATTAGTGAGTAAGGTACAATCAGCAAACCATAGTTCATATGACTCTAACTTGTGTGAGGCATCCAGAAAACAAATTTACAAGTCAACCAAAAAAATCATAACAGAATTACAATGTGGTAAGGCCCTCCTTTTCAATATAATACTAAGCAGAATAAGAAAACAAACATAGATTGAGATCCCCTGTTCTTACCATTTTCGATGGAAAAGTACAAAATAAAGTATGATATTTAAAAAAACAGCCTGCAATATAATTCTTACTTTGTATTTCATGTCTTGACATTTTACTCCAACAACTGCATGGTACCCAATAAAATTGTTGTTTCCAAGAACAGTACGTCCTGGTAGATCAAAACCAACAACTGCACCACTGTTTGACAAAATTGCAACAAAACAAAAAACCTTACTGATATCCATGGTTTTGGAAACAATCTACAAAAATGAACAAGCATTGGCAAAGGCTTCCAAATTTCATAAATTTGTGTATTGTAGAATAGCTAGAATGCTTCATATATTTCTCCTAAATAAACTTTATGCAATAGGAGTGCATGGATCCTATGGGTAACCCACGTGAGTAACACACATCCTTCTCCTAACTCTGTGTTTCCACTGATATGACATCCAGGATGCAACTGGCAACAATTTCCAAGCTTTGATGCAGGACCCACAGTACAAAATGGCCCAATCACGAAGCCCTACAAGTTGAGAATTTGTTCATTACCCCCTGTACAAAAAACAAGGCATAAAGAATATTTTTTACCACAACACAGAATGTCAAGGTTTCTTACTTCCATATTTTTGACCATCTGCAAAAAATTTCCATTTTTCCCTTGAATGCAAGAATGAAGTATGGAGTGATGTAATAAACAACACTCTTAATTTCCAGAGCAACAAAATGGTAGCAGAAAATAAAATGCTGATGAGGAGGTTAATCAATTCACTAAAAGACCTCCTGGAAGGATATTTCATGGATAAAAATTACAAATCAATGATTCTGACAGTTTTTACTAACTATATGTTCAGTTTTCACTAGAGTTGCAAACTTAGATATATGATATTTTTTAACATCCAAAGAGTAATATAACTCTGTATGAAATATCAATTTCTATCTAGAATAAAGTTCAGCCCAATTACAGATATCAATTGTAATACAAGGATAACCTTAATAATAAAAAACATTTTCCACACAGTTCCAAGGAAAACAAAAAATGTCGACATGTGAGTGTGACAAAGCATTAGAATTTGTGTGGCACTGGTTACTGCTTCTTGATGTAGTGGGATTATTGTTTTTTAGTCTCTTATTCTTCAGCTTCATCTTGTTGTATATTATATTAGTCTAAGCATAATGGACATTGCCATCCACCAAGAGCACCTGTGCGGCATGGTTCTCTTGTAATAACTGCTTGTACTCCTTACATATTTGTGAGTTTGCTGGCAACAAATAAGGACATCACTCATCCTCCACTGCCTTATTGCAGGAAGTTTGTGTGTTTCAATCTTTCCATAGAGTATCAAGGGTTATTTCCTTTTCACTTCTAAACTGCCATGAGTTGGTCTAGATATGAGCCATCAGTAGTTTCTAAAGTAATGAAATGCTGGCTTTCAAAGAACTTCATGGTTATTTATTTTATTCATGTCAAAACTCTCCTCAGAGCACCATATCTGGCAACCCATTTCTTTGCTAGAGTAGTAATTGGATTCTTTGACTTGTCTTTATGAATGCATCCTATAAATCGATGATAGGACATTTCTAGAATCCAGTTAACCAATCATCCACCAAACTTTTAATCTTGAATATTGTGCTTGGATGTTTCGCTCAAGAATCTGGTTTGTAACTCTGTAATTTCAGATTGCCTCTTTTTTGGGTTCCATGCAAGGATCTAGGTATACACCAAATGCCCATTGAATAAAATGAAAAACACCCACCACAAATTCCACAAATGGGCTTCATAAAAACCTGTAAGTGCCCCAGCCCCAGCCAAAGTACTCCAAATCCAGATTCCCCATACACAACAGTCTGTGAGAAGGGGGCATCAAGTCAAATAAAAAATGAAATGGGTTCAGATGAACTTACTGCTCTGAAATCCACCATAGATTCTGAGCAAGAATACCAATGGAACAAGCATGGATAGCAGCACCAAACCCACAACTGCAACTCCAAATTTCCTCCATCCCTTCTTCATAGACATAATTTCCTTACGAAAATGCTAATCACCAGGTGCTATTTTCCCTCCTTGCCTACACCATTAGATATGGAGGTTTAATGCCCACAAACTCATGAGTGGGTGAACAGAAATTTATCATAGGCAGTGGTACACCCAAATCAGCAAAAGACATTCTATCTTGGAAATTGCAATTCGTTCGAAATCCAGTACTGTGGTTAATTTGAGCAAACTGTGCATACAATATCAATATGTGTGGGGAAATCTATAGATCTATATGACCCCTAGCTCTGCAGTGAGTTGAGCTGTGCGATCTGTGTTTCCATTAGGAAGGCCAAACAGACAGCCTTCTCATGGTATTATGCTAAAAGGTGAATCCTTGGTGGGTATGGCATTTTTGGTTCCGCGCCCTATGTGGATTTTGAATTGTGATGAGTTATGTAATGGAATATCCACAATACTTTACATATCAAACAACCCTAATTTAAGGATCTTGATTACTCCTCCCAAAGAGCCTCCTCTTATGGTATGGATACGAGGTTCACTCTCCTCCACCCTTTTGGAACTCTTATGACAACTTAGATGTTGATAATTCTCAAAGGAAACCAAATGTTTGCACTCTGCATTATTGTTTACACAACTCTTAAAGGTCTTATTGACTTCAAATATGTTTAACTCCCTTTGTGGATTCATAAATGGTTTAGAAGATGCTAACATGGAATCCATCACCATACCAATCTCAATCAAGGTGGTGATCTAGAATATTAGGGGTTGATTGGACCCTTATGGAAAATATATAGTTAGAAGAATAAGAAACATGTTTCATGCTTTGGACATTTGTTACTATAATTTTCTGATGAGCATGTCCTTACCCATTATGGGAGTATTACAATGAATGTAATTGGATTACAACACTCTAAAAGGATCCATTTTATAAAGAAGCCACATATGGGGGGTTATCTATTCTACTATATTCACCTAATATTTTCAATACTTGGACCCAACTACATGAAATCATTTGATTGCATGAGTGAGATGGCCCACAAGGAGAAAAACATGTTTGTAAGGGATTTGAACCTCAGTAGAGGGTATTGAACACCTCCTCTTTACTAAATAGATTTGGACATTTTTTGTTTATATGAAGTTAAGATATTTTAATTTTCTTCCTAATAATTCACTGAGCTACATTTGGTTGAATGTGTTTCATTTCAAACCATGAGAATTGTACAACTAGGGTTGTGACCCTTATCTTGACATTAATGGCTACTTATGTTTCAAATTGGAGTGTTAGCCCTTTCCAACTTCTAGTTTTGATCTTGATCAACTTAGACAACAACATTTAAACCTAGCCAATAGGTCAACTTGACCGTTGTAAAAAGCCAACAAAAGACGGTGCCCTTGCGATAGCAACGGTCAAGCGTGTACAACGACGACTGAGAGTCCCGATGTGGATATAGCGACGACTAGGCGTGGATACAGTGATGCTTCGTTCCTATTACATCGGATTTTACACCAAAAAGTAAGAAACGTGGGAAACCTCCGTGGAAAAATCCGCGCTTTTGTACTAGTGAACTGAATAGTGACCTCGAGATACAGTTAGGCTACACCCTTCTTGGTGTAGTGTTGAACACCTTCTCAGAGACTTTGATTTAGCCCACATTTTTGAGTGAGGAACCAATTTTGTCATCTTTCTAGACATATTCTTAGTACTTCATAAGTATATCGAGAATCCCCTTTCCCTTAAATCAACTTACCTGTGATAATTAAAACTAACCAAGACACATTGCAAAACATTTATGTTTCAGCAACAATTTTGACTCCATTTGGCATTGATCTAAGTACACAACAATATTATTTTTATTCTATTATCAATTTTTTCAATGTTAATCTTTATACAGTCATGTTATATGTTGTTGAATGTTTAAACTATTTTGCATCAGTATTCCGACAAAATTATTTACCAAAAAATCCTAAAACCAACTTAATTTCACCATTAACAACTAAAATATAAAGATCCTTAGTTGAACTCTTTATTAGGGACCACTCCCCTTGGATTCATTAGGAGTTTGGCCTAAATGAAGGAGTCAATATCAAGTTACAGTACTTGACTCGAGACTTCCCCCCAAGGACACGCCTAGCAGCTTGAAGATTTCTATTGCGCTTAACCCCTAGGTATGTGAAAGGCGACACCACCACCTATAAAGTTGTTAACATTCCATATATCTTCATGAAAGAAATATTCAGGCTACACGGTGTACCAAATTTAATAGTCTCAGATAGAGATGCAAAGTTTATTGGTAACTTCTGGAGAGCCTTGTTGAAAGGTTTGGGCACACAGTTAAATTTCAGTATTGCATATCATCCACAAATGGATGGGCAAACTAAAAGAGTAGATCAAGTCTTAGAGGACACGATAAGGATGTATGTCATGGACAAACCAAGTAAATGTGAATATTACCTGCACTTAGTTGAATTTGGATATAATAATAATTTTCAAGTTTCTGCATGAATGGGTCTGTTTGAAATATTATATGGGCGTAAGTGTAATACCCCAATTTCATGGAGTATCCTAGTTGATAGATTAATGTTAGGACCCAGCTTATTAAAAGATATGGAAGTAACCGTGAAATAGGTACAACAAAACTTGAAGGCTTCCCAAGACAAGTAGAAAAGTTATATATGCTGACTTAAAAAGAACTCGTAGAGAGTTCCAGGTGGGTGATCATGTGTACATAAAGGTAAAGCCCAATAAAAGTACCGTGATATTGGGAAAGTACAAGAAATTGTAGCCCAAGTATTGTGTGCCATTTGAAATTCTAGCTAAACTAGGGTCGGTTGCATACCAGTTAGCCCTACCACCCAATATTAAAGTGCATAATGTGTTTCATGTTTCTATATTAAAAAGATATGTACACGGTGTTTCTCATGTAATTGATTGGAATGTAATCCAGGTGAAACCCAAGGGAGAGTTCCAAGTGGGACTGGAGCGCATTCTCGATAGGAGAGAAATTTTACTATGGAACCATACCATCGGATGGGTAAAGGTGCAATGGAAGCACCTTAGTCTGAAAGAAGCTACTTGGGTACTGGAAAGTAATATGCACGATGCATATTCAGACTTGTTCCAAGAAGCTATAATGGAAGAATAAAAAAAAAAGTTATAACACCGAGGACGGTGTTATATTTTAAGGGGAGTTGTATGTAATACCCCTGTATTAACAATTATCATTAATTCTACTGAAAAATACTTTATTGATTATTTTTATTATTTTTGAAAGGAAAGTAAAAAATAAAGCAATTTGTAATAAAAACAATTTTATTTAATAAAATATGCTGAAGGGAGACAAAAGTGGATATAGTTGTTGAAGAGTATTTGCCGACCCAAAAGAGGAAAAAGACGAGTGGCAGAAACCACTGATTGAGGACTCAATATGAAGGAGGCATCATCCCCAAAAATCAGGTATGGACTCTTAGTGAGTGCTAAAGAGTAGGAGGCTAATAAATGACCAAGTCCTAGGCAAAATATTATTTATTAATATGTCAATGAGCAGTAGGAGGCTAGCATTGGACAAGGATTAACATCTATAAAATGAAAGAGATGGTGCATTAAGGATTTTTCTCTTGTGGTTCAGCAAACAAGATTGGAAGTTCTGGAGCAACTGATTTGGATTCTCTGCGAGTCAGTTGGGAGGAACACCTTCTCCACTTTTGTTTTCCCAGCATTGGTTCTAGAGAAACCTTAATTAAACCTTATAGGTATCATAAGATACTTAGTACAGTTGGTTATATGTTTATCACTTCATGTTTAGATGACAAAATCAAGAAAAAATTTAAGCATCAAGATAATCTCCAAATATTTTTAACCTGACAGTAAAACAAACCCTCAAATAAACCAAAACCCTTTGAACCCGCATTATTAAAGATTTAATCCATAAGGTTAGTCGTTGATTCAGAAAGAAAATAATATCGACAACTAAGATGTAAGTCGTAAGAAGATCGACGACACATAGGAGTTGCAAAAGATGGATTTGTGAAAGAACAGTTTAGGAAAGTTGCAAGGCATGTTCGCAATTCGCAATCTGCAAGGATATTTTTTGATGTCCACAAAGAAAATCAAATTGATGACTCAGATCTAAGCCGCAAGAAGATCAACGACTGATATCCATAATTTTTTGCCTCAGGTACTTTCAGGTCAAAGTAAGAACATGGTCAGGTAGAAAAAACAACCACCTATAGGATGCCCATATGGTGCGGGCATTTCTTTCAACCCACAAATTATGGTGAGCATTCTCCTAGAGCAACTTGTATAATTTGACCAAAAATAACTTCTTTTGGGAGGCTTGTATCTTCTTCCTCAAAGAGTTGTTCTAAGAACTAGTGCCCTGGTTGGATAGATACTTCAATCAACTATGGGATGACAGGACATGGTAGGAATTTTCTCCTTCTTATGAAATATGGTGGGCATTTTCATAAGACTACTGCTTTAGGACATTTTTTCACCACTTAGTCTTTTTCCAACTTTATCATACATGCCTATGCCCATTTAAAGTTCTTTTTTCATTAATGAACATCTCTAGGATATGTCTATTCACAATCATCAGTTCACCAAATGTCACCAATTCTCAAGACTACCTATAAATGGTCTAAATTTGGAGGAATTTCACAATGTTATCCTATTTAAAAAAAACCAGGCACATAGTTAGAGAAGGAGTACCTTGCACAAGGAAACTTGCATATCAAACCACTGTGGAAGAGGGAGTGTTAGACTAAAGTCATCGAGTTTTGGTGGGAAATCCATGAATGAAGCTATATGACCTCTGCCCATTCCAAATTGAATCCCCAACATGATCTATATGAGGGGGAACCCCATACCTCTTTGCATGGATTAACTAGTCAAGTGGCCCAAGAAACACACTTCTATATCTGTGTTGTGAACAAATTCCAAACCAAATCAAATAATGTCTTATACTTCAAAATAATTCAAATATAAATAACTCTAAAAGAAATTACACCTTTGAGAGAAAAATAGCTTTTGGTAAAGTTTTTGGGAAGGAAAAACTTTTGATATTAAAACATTACAAGTAAATATATTTGCATGCTAAATTATATCCACTTGGTAGCTAATATTCTTGTTTTATCGAGTGTAGGTACCACCAAATAGGTATCTATCATATATATCTTTCTTGAGTGATGGTGAGGATATACTAGGAGAGGTTGAAAGTGATACATGGTGTACTAGATCTATCGGTTCTATATCAACTAGATCTAAAAAGGTAAGGAAAAGATTTCATAGATGCATGCAATATTTCATTGCCAATGGAGGGTCATGTAATTATGATGCTGAGAGCATAGGTGACATTTTCCCTTAAGGTATAGACATCTAGTGCAACGATGGGTACCTAATTAGCTACCTCAAGTGGACACATATTTCTTCATCCATGGGAGGATGTATCGCATTGATCCTTCATCCTTACATGGATTGGGGCTATTTTCCATGGATGGCATAAAGGTCAGCTATGGCACTGTAATTGAATTGATGGAGTATGTCAGACCATTATACAGATACAATAACTGGTTGATATTGGTCTAATATACTC
This sequence comes from Pseudotsuga menziesii, assembly GCA_001517045.1. Lineage (NCBI taxonomy): Eukaryota > Viridiplantae > Streptophyta > Pinopsida > Pinales > Pinaceae > Pseudotsuga > Pseudotsuga menziesii. The sequence goes on along the minus strand of LPNX011004642.1, from coordinate 88,749 downwards.
GAAGCATGAGGAGATACGTAGTTGCCGCAAATTATATACAACTAGCAGAACACAATAAAAACAAAGGGGCGACTATGTATATTGGTGGGAGACCAAAACCATCCAGAAACGTTGTTGGATTTGTAAATAGTACATGGCCAGTGACAGCAGCTAAGCAACCGAATTGAAAATTTGAGGGATGCAAAGAACATCGTATATTTGTATGTGCAACAAAACAATACTTCCAGGTGAAGAGTTGTTGATCGATTACAACTTAAATCGAATAGATGTGGCTTCCATGGTCTAGGGTAATTGTGGAATGTCACATGCTATGCCTCATCAGGTAAATGTTAAATATAGTAACTAAAAATGACTACAATAACTAAATGTTTTGATTTTTTTTGTTAACATTCCATTTCCACCGTTGACATTCACTTTTTTCATGCATATTATGAATATTTCCATGTGATAACATGCTTATTACACTGTTATGCTTATCTCAATTTTTTTTTATGTTGCAATTATTGTCTCAACTTTTATTGATTGATTTATTTTTTTTAGGGTTGCAGTAGTGGAAAGCCACATGTTGCTTCCACGGTCTAGGGTGATCGTGGAAGGTCACAATCTATGCCTCGTGAGGTAAATTCTAAATATAGTAAATAAATATGACGTCAATAACAAAATGTTTTGATTTTTTCAGTTAACATTCGATTTTCACTGCTACCATTCGCTTTTGTCGTGCTTATTGTGAATATTTCCATATGATAACATGCTTATTACATTGTGGTAGGGATATGCTCATTCCCATGGAGAAAACATGTATCTCCTCCTTCGGAGGTAAAAGTAAATATTATTAAAGTATCTCATTTTTGTTTATGTTACAATTATTGACTCAACTAAATATAGTAACTAAATATGACTACAATAACTAGAAACTCCAACCCCAGAAGATTTCCATGTGACAACATGTGTATTCCACTATGGCAGGGGTATGCCGATGGTCGTCATGCAACAAAACACATGTCCTGTACTTCCATGGTCCAGCATGACCGTGGAAGGTCAGTCTCTGTGCCCCATCAGGTAAGTGTTAAATATAATAACTAGTTGTCGATATTTTTTATGTTAACATTCAATTTCCACTGTTACCATTTGCTTTTTTGTGCTTATTACACTGTGGCATGGGTCTGCCCATGGTTGTCATGCAACAGAACAAATTTCCTCTACTTCCATGGTCTAGGGTGACCGTGGAAGGTGACACTCTATGCCCCATCAGGTAAGTGTTAAATATAATAACTAAATGTTGAGATTTTTTCTGTTAACATTCAATTTCCACTATTACCATTCACCTTTTTTGTGCTTATTGTGAATATTTCCATATGATAACATGCTTATTACATTGTGGTAGGGGTCTACTAATCATCATGGAGAAAAACATGTATCTTCTCCATTGGAGGTAAAAGTAAATATTATTGCAATATCTCATTTTTGTTGATGTTACAATTATTGACTCAACTAAATATAGTAACTAAATATGACCACAATAACTAGAAACAGCAACCCCAAATGATTTCCATGTGACAACATGCTTATTACACTGTGGCATGGGTCTCATGCCCATGTTTTTCATGGAACAGAATGTGTGTCCTCTACTTCTAAGGTAAAAATAAATATTATTGCAATATCTCATTTTTTATTATGTTACAATTATTTTCATAACGTTTATTTATTGATTTATTGTGTCAGGGTGGCACCAGTGGAAAGGAACCTACTGCTTCCATGGTCCAGGGTCACCATGGAAGGTCACGCTCTATCCCTCGTCAGGTAAGTGTTAAATATAATAACTAAATGTTTCGATTTTTTCTATTAGCATTCGATCTCCACTGTTGACATTCACATTTTCTGTGCTTATGGTGAATTATTGATTGATTTATCATGTCAGGGTGGGGACCATGGAAAGGTACCTGCTACTTCCATGGTCCAAGGTGACCATGGACAATCACCCACTAGAAGTATATCAGTAGGTGGTGACCGTGGGAAGTCACCGGGCACAACACCACATCAGGTAAGTGTTAGTTCTTAATAGTAACTAAATTTCATTACAATAACAATGTTTGAATGATGTTAAAAATATTTTTTCTTAATTTTATTGTTTGATGAATTTAGTCCAGTGCACTTCATCTGGGTGATGAGGAGCTTGAGGATGAAATTTACTATTCCATAGACCCTATGGATACTATAAAGAAGGCCTTGAAAAAGGAAAACATAGAGATGATCTCCTTGGCTTGCATAAGGCCCATGACACAGGAGATCAGGGCAAGGATTGAAGAGCTGAAAGAACAAATAAAATATTATGGGGTAAATGGCATCTTCACATATTTTTTTTAAGCTATGACATGATTTCATATCTGATATTATGTTTTCTATTTTCCAACTGATCTGATAAAGTAAATTTTTTCGTTTGTAGGAGTTTTTACAACCCGTGACTAGAGAAATTGTTGAGACAGGTATAGGTAGCAGTCATGCACCAATGCAGCAACAACCCTGACAAAGAAATGTACCAATGAGGCTTTTTGACACTCCTCTGGTTGGCCTCAAATCCATTGATGACGACACCGATTTTGATCAGCATGACATGCCAGAGCATAATGAGACAGAGCCTAGGACTCCACATGACTTCGGAGATGAACCTACTGTAGATGACCAGGAAACTTTTCCCAGAGCAGCATGAGTTAAAAGAATCAGATCACTAGATCTAACCTTTCTGGTCGATGACGCTTGTGTTCCGATCAAGATTCAAAAGATTGAGGGTATTTATTAATTAATTTATTCATTTTAATCATGAAATTGAAATGGACATACGCTGAAATTATTATAAATTAATGGATTACATGTTTCTGTAGGAAACAATGTTTTCTATAGGAATTTGAATGACAAAGCATTGGAGTTGTTTGGCCCCACCATTCACACATGGAGGAATAGACAAGATAGCGCAAAGAGAGATGTATTGATAGACCACATGGTAAACTTGTTTGGCAAGACATTCAACAAGAAAGTGGTTGCAAAGTTAGCTGGCGAGAATTTAAAATATACCAAGGCCCAATATAGGGATAAATTGCAACTTGACCTCAAGCATGAGTTCCCTCCCATGGTTCCGGAGAAAGAGTGGAAGGAACTCATAGAGGATGCAAAGGAAAAGAAAGGTACAACACATATCATCTTTCGAGTGAAATATGCTCATTTATTTTTTTTCTTTTTTGTTTTAAATTCTGATATCTAACGTTTTTCAAAATTTTCATATATAGGCTATTGTACACCTCCAAAGAAACCAAGGCTAGAGTGGAAAATCACGGGAAACATAGACTGGGCCAGGGTGGCTATAGAAAACTAAGAGCCTGAATCGTAAGAATTAAATGATTAATTGTGGGGAATATTTATTTCAAAGTAGTGAACAAATATCTATTTTTGATAGAGGGAGTTTTACATGCATTATGCATTGTAGGGAAATATGTTCCAAGATTCTTCCACCGAGAAAGGCCCAAAGCTTGGTCTCAAGTATGTTTTTAAAAGTGTCATTGAATACCGGAAAAGATTGGGGCAAACTCCAATCTCTCCAATGACGTAGATACAGGAAAATAAAATGAATAAGGACATCATTACAATATACTATTAAAGTCTATTTAGTTTTTATTATATCACCCATAACTAAATATTTATGTTTTCTTTTAAGCAATAGTGCAACTGCAGCATTGAATCCAGTGGTACTCCGCATGTACCAGCTGATGTTGGGGTGTGCATGTCCCATGATAGTGGGGAGCAGAGTGGCCATTCTGGTATGTGTGCTTTGGAAATAGAAATATCTACTGTGATTATAGATATTTATTTCCTGACGTATACTTTTAAATTTTCTTCTTTTGATCGAAGACCGTGACACTTAGGACGGTGAACCACAAGAGGAATTAGCAACTAGAGAAACAATTATCACACCAGCTGTCACATCTACATAGACAAGTAAAGAGAAATATTGTAATTTTAATCAAAATGATGAACTATTAATTTCAATAATATTTCAACATATCAATATGCCTATTTTTGTTGTTGTAGTTCACACCCTTTGGAACTGCCTCCACTCCCTAGTCAATGACGTACAAGAAGCATGATACATGAGGGCATGGAAACACAAACACTAGCATAACATTGCTTTGTAGATAATACACCGAATGATGATAATAATATCCCAATTATTGTTAGTTATTTCAATGCAAAAAAATAGAAATCAAAGAAAAACTAGATGTATAAATTCATGACTTGTATTTGGATGTCTATCGATGTTGTTAGTCTAAAACAATGTTTATATGCCATTACCTCATTATGTTTCAATGTTTTTATGTTTATATGTTTTGATAGTTATGCATGAATGTTCAAATGTTTTCTCTATAAACAACATCATTTATTGGGTATGTGTAATTGAGAGCAATGTGAGGGGAAGAGGGGCCATATGAGCTTCCACCTTCACGTGGTTGGCCCTATTCAATAGGGAATATAAAACTATTCTCAAAACATAGAGGAGCTCAATAAGGTATAAATACTCTTTTATTACTATGTATTAAATATGGTTGTAAATTTTTAAATGCATGTCTATTTCTTAAAAAAATGTTAATAAATTTAACATTTCATGGTTCATTGATTTCTACAGGACTTTGTAGTAGTATTTAAATGACTGTTTATTTGCTTCTATATTATTTACTCATATAAAAATTTTGTCTTTGATGATTTATGCAGGTCTTGGTGATGGAAATGCATCTCGTGGACAACTCTTATCAAGTTGTATGGGCGAATGGATCTGGCGAAAGGACAATGATAAGGTAAGGGTTTTGACGTGTTCTTTATCCTTAATGTGTTTGTCTTTATCCTTAAATTCTATTTCATTATATTAAGATACAAGAGATACAACCAATAGTAAATAAATACTTTTAGACTATCATCCAAACTAGGAGAGAAACTTCTACATAAAACACTAATGCTTCTTAGCAACGTAGAAAAATAGAAGAAAAATCATGTAGAAGAAATTAGGATTTTTTCAGCCCTTCTTCCTATAATTTCGACATGATGAAACCCTAGGTTAAGAAATTTTAATTTTTCAAACCCTAATTCTTCATCTATATTTCAAAACTAAATTTTCTGATTTGTATACTTGTAAATATTATTCTTAGGTTATTTTGGTTTCTCTTAGGTTTTAGACGTAATTTTTATGTTTTTTTGTAACTTTTATTTTATCAAAAAAGAAAGCCCTAAAAAAAGAATTTATGTGTAAAACCCTAAAAACACAAACCTGCTGCTCCCACAATCCAACCCCTCTCCTTTATCAAACATAGGTCTGCAATATGTATTGCAGACCTCGTATGCCCTAGCTGCCTTCTCTGCACACTCAAAAAAGAAAACAAGTTAGTATTTCAAACTATTTAGATGGTGGTGTATTTTGTATAAATATATCTTACTGATTTGATTAGTTTTCTTCACTATTTGCATTAGTTTTCTGGGTAAATGTAAGTCTAATTTTTTACTGAGATCTGGAATACATCTCTAAATGCACAATGATATAATTCTAACATTATTTTACTGAGTATTGTTTTGGATTTTCTTAGTACTAATTATTGCTACTGAGAGTTGGGTGATGGTAAGGGACTTGTTGATTTTATATTTCAGAGCTTATATACAGATCGAGTGAATGATAATAACATATGGTTAGCTTGGCACTAAATTTTCATTAAGTTAGTATTTTATATCTATGCTATCACATACACAGATCTAGAAATCATATGCTAAATGGCACTTTAAATGATTAACCCTAGTTATTGGTTGCACTATTTTACACATTCTAATTACTGTGATGATAAACTTTCAGTTGTTGCTTGGCACATATGTGGATCATAAATTCATATGTCTAGATCTTCACAGGTAGCAGATAAAGTGAGGTTATTACACGAGGAGTGTCTGAATTATGATATGGTTTCTAAACTACAAATTGCATTCTCAACTGTGCAACCTACTTCTTAGTGCCAAAAGGTAATTTATGATGACTTTTTTTTCTACATGAGATCAATCCTAGTAATAGAATAGAAATAAGTTGGCAATTATTTGTTGACTAACATGTCTCTTTCCCATCATGTGCTTAGGGGACTGTTTTTATTTTATGGGCATATTTGATACTAACTTGACCAATTTTGGCCATGCTTGAGGTAGTTGCATAAGAAGGATAAACTTTTCATATTCACCTCTTCCAATAATGAACAACATCAAAACAACTTACCACCAGCTGGCACTACAAAGATCCTACACATATTTTCCAGGTGAACAACTACTCTTTTTCCCTAGCGGTTGAGTTATTTTTTTATTATTTATTTATTTTTCAATAAAGACGAATTCAATGCACCATATGTTTTTTGTAGTATGATGAATTATCACTAGTACCTCTTCACACGCAGTAGAGAAAGTGATGATATTTTATGAGCATCTCCAAGGAAATTTTGATATGGTTTCTAAACTACAAACTGCATGGTCAACTGTGCAACCTTCTTCTGATCAATGCCAAAAGGTGATCTACGATGAATTGTTTGTACGTATAGTAAAAGAATAGAAATAAGTTGTCAATTTTTTGTTGATTAACATGTCTCTTTCCTATCATGTGGTCAAGGGAATTGTTTTTCTTTCAAGCATATTTAGTACTAACTTTGATCGATTTTGGCCATGCTTAAGGTGGTTGCATAAGAAGGATCAGTTTTTCATTTTCATCTCTTCCGAAAATTGAGGGCTTGACCTTATCTGGATTCATTTATACCTATGGGTTTCCTTAGTCTTCAAATCTTGGGCTCCCTTCATCTTCAGAACATGGGCTTCCTTTACTTCTGACTTGTGGGCTTCTTTAAGCTTCTACGGGTATCTACAGGCCTCTGTGGGATTCTTCCAAGCTCTATGGGCATCCTTTCAAGCCCTTGTGGGCTCTTTAATCCCCAGTGGGCTTAACCTGATTTCACATCACAATAAGTTGACCCGAGCCCAGTGGTGCCTATGTCTTTTATCAATGGTATTTTTATAGATGTACCCCCCTACCTTATCATACAAATCAACTCTCAGTGGTGCCTAGAATATCATTTAATTAATGTTTATATGATCCTTGTGGTTGTTACAATGTATTTTATCAATGGTATTTTTATAGACGTACCCTCCTACCTTGTCATAGAATCCACTCTAAGAGGTGCCACTTTAGCCTCTAATTATGTATTTTAGCCAATTATTATGAATTTGTGCATCCTAATCGGAAAATAGTTTTTGAGGCAATAATTAGGGTGCTTAGGGCCACTTTGGGTACTTTTGGGCACTTTTTAAATCATTATGCCTTATTTTTTAGAGTCTATTAGCAATTTTTGACCTCCCCCCTGAACTTCCCATTTACTTTTTTTCCTTTTACTTCAATATGTTTTTTCCCATATCTTACTTTCCCCGTATATTTATTTTCTATAAATCACCTTTCTTGTGTTATATTTTATCCATTTATTTGTACTTAAAATATAGTATGTATTTGTTCACAAGCACTTATTGAAGATCCAAAACAGTGGAAAGGAAGGCGCCTTTCCACGGTTTTTAATTTTTTTTTTTGAAACCTCCAGGGTTCGTCTCAATATCGACCAACTTTCATTGCGGGTACTGCAAAACAATTGAAAACCAGGGTGGCTTTCTAGGAATATCCTCACTCTAGAGACGTAGTTTTGTGGAACAATTACCGCTCAGCTTGCATATTTTGTTGAAAGTGTTTAGTTTTCCACAGTTTTGCGTGGAAGAAATTTCTGTTCAAATTCCAAAATTCATCGATAGAGTGACCAACTTTCGTCGAATAGGTTCCACGTTTTTACGTGGAAACTAAATTTTGTCTAACAATTTTTGGCCATATTTTCATCGTTCTAGGGATGACAAATTGGTCGATAGAGCGATGACTACATGGAATACATTTCTGTCCAAATTCCAAAATTCGTCAATAGAGAGACAAATGATCGTCAAACATTTTACATGGTTTCTCGTGGAAACTAGATTTTGTGTAGCAGTTTATGGCCATATTTTGGTCGTTATAGGGATGAAAACTATGTTGATAGAGTGATGAAACGTAGAAGATGAATTCTAAAAAATCAATTCCAGGGCCACTGTATAGAAGACATGTGGCATCCAGTTTTTCTTCTATATATCGAAGGCTTATAAAGTTTGTCGATATATTCACGAAACGTCGCGGTCATTATTGTCACAAGTGAGATGAAAAAACATGGCATTAGCAATGAAAAACCATCGCAATTTTGATATTATGTATTAGTGGATTGAAATGTTTGTCAGTACTCTACGAGGAAATTCTTATGCATGGTATCTCAATTGTCTTCCAAATAAAGTTATTACTTCCCTTTCAAAATTCATTAGAATATTCTTGAGGCAATAGTATACAGGAGAGACTACAGTGGAATATTTAGATAAGTTCCCAGAAGGGTTCCTTCATGCTTCTTTTCCCTAGATAGAGTATCATGAGGAAGACCCTAAATTACCTCATCTCATCAAGATACAAAATGATAGGTATTGGGTTCTACCTCCAAGAGATCAAAATGAAGAAGAAATCCATGATGATCCCATTGAGGATGTGCATGAAGAGCCATTCATTGAAGACCCTCCTCATGTCACATTAACAGAGAATATTGATGATTAGGTATGCTTTCATGATTATTTCAGTGATGATGATCACATTTGTACTCCAGATCTACCTCTGGATGAAACTATTACAGAAGCTTATAATTAAGCTTACCTTGAAAATTATAATGTTCATAATGGCACTCCTACCTATTCTCCATACAATGATGATAATATGGAAGATTTACTACCTTGTGACCTTTTTTCTGAAGAAGATGAGTATGAAGGGGAAGAAAAGTATAACCTGGAGCATGATACAAGTGATGAACAATCCCTTATGCCCGGAAAATATGTTGATGAGGATTCCTAGACATTCATGGAAAATCCAATCTATGACATTTTCGAGGAGGAAAACAATGAACCAGAAACTTTTGATGGTTTTGTTGATAATTTTGTCTATGCCATATCTAATTGAGGGAGTTTGGAGTCTCTTGATGGTTTTATTGAAGATCCTATCTATGAGGTTTTTAAAGAAGAGAGCATGGATCTTGTGTCCTTGGAAAATATTTATGTGGAAGAGTAGCATGTGGTTGATACATGTGATTAGTCTAAGACATACAGAAGTATCAGTAATGAAGAGCTAGAGAAGCGATGTAGTGGAGTGAGATATGATGCAACTAACAAAAGATCAGTCTCAACCATCATCTTCACATATATAGGTTCCATATGATTTGGAGCAGCTTTAGGCTTATACAATGAGTTATTATTCGATAATCCTTGATGATCAATATGACGGTGTAGCCAATCTGCCTCATCATGCCGATTTTTATATCAGACCTATCCATTCATGGATAGAAGCTATATACGCAATCAACTACCAGTTTGGGACTAAGTTTGACGTCGTTATTCATGCCCATGATTTCTCATACAACCCACCCATTGTGGATCATCACGTAGGTTTTCATTTTCTGAATAATATAGTCTTGCTTTGGATGATAATCAAAGACAAAGAAAAACTTTTTTATATTAATAAAATTCTTAGGTGGCTACATTGGATTTTCGATTACACCTAACCTTTTTATATCATGCTTAGAGTAGGAAAATAAGCTCCTTAAAACTGAGCATTTACTTTATTCATTTCTTTATGCGTTTCTATATGTACTTAGGACTAAAACTCTCTTCCATTAATTAGTTTTGGTTCCTTTCAATAAAGCAACTTATTGAAATCTTTGGTTTTATATAAATCTTGTGCTACTAAGGTTTTTTTGCCAAGTTTAGATGTTTTTAGAGGTTTAGTATAATCCATAGATTATGTTATTCTTGTATCCTCTCCTTGCTTGAAGACTAGATCGAGCACATGTCCCGCAGTTGGAGCCAAATGTTATCCACTAAGCTAGACTTAGGGTATTTTTCAAGTGAGACACCAAGGATCGGAACAAATCACTTGTTGTTACTCAGTTCTCGAAAGTTCTGTGGTTTCATCAGGGCCAATTGTGGCTTCTTTTGGATGTTCACACCCTTTCAAGGGAATTGTAATAAATGACATAGCATGAGGTTATTTAATGTTAAAGGATTGTCCTTCTTAGACTTGGTCATCAAGGCCATCATCCTTGATTTTTTTTCCCTTGTTAATTATATGATGCTTTTTTAAGCGACATATAATTTTCAAGTTTTTCACTCAAAATCCTCTAAAGCGGGGATGGTGAGTTTGGTAACTTTTTTTTCATAAATGTTATTAAAGCCTAGGGTTTATGTATCATACCATTCTAGTCATATGTCCATATTTTTGTGAACATCCAATAAGTCCTCCCTACTATTTTTTAGTTTTTAGTTTTTTAATAAAATCATCTATAAAGTGTATTTTAATTGTAATATTTCAAAAGGTCATAAAATTGGGCCTAGTGATCAAATTTGATCATGGGGATGCTCATTTTTTGACCAAATGACCTAACTTAACCCCTAAATCCAATTTTGAGAGTCAAATTAGTAATTTTCAATTATTAATTTGGATTTTCTCTCCAAAATGACTCAGAGGGTCAAATAAATGGGAAAATTGGAGAAAATCCAATCCCTAAATCAAAACTTGTTTGGGACTTGTCTCTGAGATGTCAAATTTGTTGAGGATAATGTCTAGGATATTTATGAGCATATAGGAGCATCTTCAACCATCAAAGGAGGGGCTCTAAATCACTTCCACAAAAGGGGGGCGAATTCACTCATGGAGGGTCGTTTTGCCACTTGGATGAAGTGGTTAGAGGAGATAAAGGCTTCCAAAACTAAGTGGGATACCTAAATATATGTGGAAGCCCTTAATTCCAACACTCAGGTCTTCCTCCCACCATTATCTCAACCTACAAAGCACCTCATACTTGTCAAATTCGTGCCCTTGGGTTTTGAGCTTTTTTTTTGCTATAAAAGCAGGGTTTTCCTCCTTTGTTCAGGATGGATGCAAGAAACCTGTGCTATTTTGTATTGTTTATATTTTATGAATAAATTACAGACTTTGGAGGCCCATTCTGTGTTATGAGATGAATGCTTGCAAGTATTGAGGTGATATTGCTAAATTTTGGAATTGTTTCTTCCTTTTTGCTTAAAATTTATATTAGATCTAGCTTAGAAGGTCATCCTAAGGAACATAGAGTAGGAATTTACTGTTGTAATTTTCTTACTGGTATTTTGATCTCAAGAGATAGGAGAGTAGTTGTTCATACTCAGTTCTATTTCAACTCTTTCTCATTTCTTGTTTTTGAGCAAACTAGATCTAACTCTTTTTATGCAGGGATTTCTCATAGACATATTTTGCAAGTTATTTTTTCAATGTAGGATTTGAACTTAGCTGTATCTTCTTCTTCTTTGATAAAATCTCAAGTTTCATCTTATTTTTATAGGGTCTCCAAAGTTTCCATAAGAATATCAAGCAAGGCTTGAAGTTGCTCTCCATCTTATCAAAACATTTATCTCTCCTTTATCTGGTTACCTAGATTGAATAAGCAAATTTTATATATCTGATTTAAAATTATGATATTTTCAACCTACTCATTTATCATATCAGATAATTTAGATTTACAAATGCATAAAAAAGAATCATCTTTTATTAAATCTAAAGTTGTCATTTTAATGCTCTAAAAACTGGTATTTTTTTCCAATCTTGTGTAAGTACTGAATTTAGTTTTAGTTTTTAAATTTTATTTATTCATTCCATCACATTCTAATAATTTAAATTTATGGTTTTTATAAGGTCCAAATAAAAAGAAGAGGAAGCTCTGCTCAAAATTCAAGTTTTGGGTCTCCAGGACACCAAAAAACCTCAATTTTACCCTCTTCTTCTTTCCCCTTCACTCCATAAAGTTGTATAAGTATTTAGATCTGTTTAATAGGTTCTAATACATATTTTAATTTCATTTTTATGATATTTTAATCATAATTAATAAATAAAGCAAGTGGGTTACACAACGTCCACACTTCATCCCCCTGGGGTGATTGGTAGTGTCTCTTTTGTCGTTTGATTTTTTCTAACAATCACATGCACACAATCTGCCTTATTGAAAGGTTGTATATATTATTTATTTATTTTCTTTTCCATCTTTAAATTTGTTTAGATAATTTGGTTCCCTTGCTCATTGCCACGAAGTAGCTCTCTCCACCAACCAAAGGCTTCTTGTCGATTATCGGTGGGTTATCATAAAGTGACACATAACTTGTGAATTCTTTTAGACTTTAGTTTTTATTTTGCTGCCACATTATTTTTGGTTCAATACAATTGGAATAGACATTTTCCCATTCCGGTGTATGCTCATTCCCATCGCAGGTTCGCCCCGAGCTTTGGGATAATCAAAAGTAGGAATGTGCACTTATCAATCCTTCATATCTAAATAATTAACTCATAGTAATAAAATCAACAACCTTCAAAACAATGTGAAAATCCGGCACAACACCTTTTGACATTATTGGGAAAATTTCTCAAAGGAAGCGGGAACCACTGAACAGTGACCTCAAGATACAGTTAGGCTACACCCTTGTTGGTGTAGTGTTGAACACCTTTTCAGAGACTCCGATTTAGCCCACATTTTTGAGTGAGGAACCAATTTTGTCATCTTTATGGACATATTATCAGTACTTCATAAGTATATCAAGAATCACCTTTCCCTTAAATCAACTTACCTGTGATAATTAAAACTGACCAAGACACATTGCAAAACATTTATGTTTCAGCAGCAATTTTGACCTCATTTGGCATTGATATGAGTACACAACAATATTATTTTTATTTTATTATTATTTTTGTCAATGTTAATCTTCAATACAGTCATGTTATATGTTGTTGAATGTTTAAACTATTTTGCATCTGTCTTGCGACAAAATTATTTACCAAAAAATCCTAAAAACAACTTCATTTCACCATTAAGAACTAAAATATAAATATCCTTAGTTGAACTCTTTCTTAGGGACCACACCCCCTGGCTTCGTTAGGAGTTTGGCCTAAATAAAGGAGTCAAGATCAAGTTACAGTACTTGACTCAAGACTTGCCCCGAAATGCACACCTAGCAGCTTGAAGATTTCTATTGCCATTAACCCTTAGGTGTGTGAAAGGCGGCACCACCGCCTATAAAGTTGTTAACATTCCATATATCTTCATGAAAGAAATATTCAGTCTACACGGTGTACCGAAGTTAATAGTCTCAGATAGAGACGCAAAGTTTATAGGTAACTTCTGGAGAGCCTTGTTGAAAGGTTTGGGTACACAGTTAAATATCAGTACTACATATCATCCACAAATGGATGGGAAGACAAAAAGAGTATATCAATTCTTAGAGGACATGATAAGGATGTATGTCATGGACAAACTAGGTAAATGGGAATATTACCTGCACTTAGTTGAATTTGCATATAATAATAATTTTCAAGTTTCTACATGAATGAGTTTGTTTGAAATATTATATGGGCGTAAGTGTAATACCCCAATTTCATGGAGTATCCCAATTGATAGATTAATGTTAGGACACGACTTATTAAAAAATATGGAACTAATAGTGAAATAGGTACAACAAAACTTAAAGGCTTCTCAAGACAGGAATAAAAGTTATGCTGACTTAAAAAGAACTCCTAGAGAGTTCCACGTGGGTGATCATGTGTACATAAAGGTAAAGCCTAAGAAAAGTACCTTGATATTCGGAAAGTATAAGAAATTGAAACCCATGTATTGTGGGCCATTTGAAATTCCAGCTGAACTAGGGCCGGTTGCATACCAGTTAGCCCTACCACCCAATATTAAAGTGCATAATGAGTTTCATGTTTCTATATTAAAAATATATGTATATGGTGTTTCTCATGTGATTGATTGGAATGTAATCTAGGTAGAACCTGAGGGAGAGTTCCAAGTGTGACCGAAGTGCATTCTCAACAGGAGAGAAATTTTACTACAGAACCATACCATCAGATAAGTAAAGGTGCAATGTAAGCACCTTAGTCCAGAAGAAGCTACTTGGGAGCTAGAAAGTAATATGCATGATGCATATTTAGACTTGTTCTAAGAAGCTGTAATGGAAGAATAAAAACAAAAGTTATAACAGTTTAAAGGGGAGGTGTATGTAATACCCCCTGTATTAATAATTATCATTAATTCTGCTGAAAAATACTTTATTGATTATTTTTATTATTTTTGAAAGGAAAGTAAAAATTAAAACAATTTGTAATAAAAATAGTTCTATTTAATAAAATATGTTAAAGGGAGACAAAAGTGGATATAGCTTTTGAAGAGTGTTTGCTGACCCACAAGAGGAAAAGGACAAGTGCCAAAAACCATTGAGTGAGGACTCAAGATGCAGGATGCATCATCCCCAAAAATTAGGTATGGACTCTTAGTGAGGGATAAAGAGCGGGAGGCTAAGAAATGACCAAGTCCTAGGCAAAATATTATTTATTAATATGTCAATGAGCATCAGGAAGCTAGCATTGGACAAGGATTAGCATCTGTAAAATGAAAGAGATGGCGCATTAAGTATTTTGCTCTTGTGGTTCAACGAACATGCTCGGGGGTTCTAGAGCAAGTAATTTGGCTACTCTGGGAGTCAATTGGGAGGAACAAATTCTCCACTTTTGTTTTCCCAGCATTGGTTCCAGAGAAACCTTAATTAAACCTCACAGATCTCACAAGCAACTTAGAAAAATTGGTTGTATGTTTATTACTTCATATTTAGACAACAGAATCAAGAAAATATTTAAGCATCAAGATAATCTCCAAATCTAGTTAAACTGACAGTAAAACAAACCCTCAAATCAAACCAAAACCCTTTGAACCCGCATTATTAAATATTTAATCCACAAGTTTAGTCATTGATCCGTAAAGAAAATTATATTGACGACTGCAATCTAAGTCGTAAGAAGATCAACGACTCATAGGAGTCGCCAAAGATGGATTTGTGAAAGAACAGTTCAGGAAAGTAGGAAGGCATGTTCGCAATCCGCAATCTGGAAGGATATTTGTTGATCTCCACAAAGAAAATCAGATCGACGACTCAGATCTAAACTGCAAGAAGATCAACGGCTGATAGGAGTTGTGAAAGAAAAATTGTGGAACAATAATTTTTTAGATTAAAGTGTAAAACCCGCAATCTGCATTCTTCATTGCGGAAGGTGTTGATCCACAAAGAAAATTAGATTGGCCGCTAATATCTTAGCCACAAGAAGATTAACGACTGACAAGAATTGTAGAACAATAATTTTGTAGATTAAAATGTGAAACCCGCAATCTGCAATCCGCATTGTAGAAGGTGTTGATACACAAAGAAAATCAAATTGACAGCTGATATCTAGTCTGTAGGGAGATCGACGACTCACAAGATTTGCAGAAGACCAAATTGTGGAAGCATAGTTTAGAAAAGTTGGATGGTGAGCCTACAATCCGTAATCTGCATTGCGGAAGGAGTTGATCTGCAAAGGAATTCAGATCGACTGTGGAGATTGAAGCCGCAAAGGGATAGACGACTCACAAGAGTTGTGATAGTTTCATTATGGAATGCACAAGGAATTCATATTGACGGTTGAGATTGAGGCCGCAAGGAGATTGACGGCTCACAGGAGTTGTAGAAAGATAATTTTATAATTTAAAAATGTAACCCGCAATCCGCATTGCGGAAGGGTCGTTGCAAGAGGTTGTTGCAAAAGTTTTATTTGTTTATAGTGTACATGACCCCCACAATCCACAATCTACAGTTGTGGAAAGGTCTTTGCGGAAGCCAACTTGTAGAATGCGAAACCATAACTGCGGAAGTAACAATAAACTTAGAAATAGGTTTAACAGTGAAGTGTTTTGAAAGCTATTTTGATTCAAAATTGGATTCTGAGTTTAGGAAAGAATGATCGAACATCTAATGTGAAGTTTGTGCAATAAACTCTCAAAATTCAAAGAATGTCAAGTTACAATTAAAGTTTTTAATGATTTTTCTATAGATATATGCTATAATTTTTTATTTTTTTATAGATTTTAAAGTATATTACAGTGTTTTATATCTTTCATAAACTATACATCACCTCTACCACACAAAAAATATAGAAAAAATATAAACTCTCAAGGAGCCCACCAATTTGAACATTCCCTTATTGAATTTGACCACTTTATCTAAAAGAATTGGTAAGATACAAAATGATTATGTTGTTGAACAAGCATAACATAATAACATCATTTATTGTCTTAAGGTTTGAGTTGATTCTCTCATAAGTTCTACTCAAAATAATTCACTCATTAATAATCATATTCTTTATTTATTTTATGACTAAAAGAGATTATCCAAAAAAAATATAATTTTATTTACCAAAAAATTCTTAATTATTCAAAACACATATACAAGTCGTATACCATTCAAATTAATTGTTAACAGCATTATCCACATTCCAACAAAATTCTATTTACATATCCACCCCATCCCAAGAAAAATCCATTTACATGTCCACCCTACTCCAATAAAATTTTATTTACATGTCCAAGGAGAAAAAGAATATCCAAGAAATATAATTTTATTTACCAAAAAGTTCTTAATTATTCAAAACACATATACAAGTCACATACCATTCAAATTAATTGTTAATAGCATTGTCTATGTCAAGAAAATTCCATTTACATGTCCACCCTACTCCAATAAAGTTTTATTTAGATGTCCACCCCACGAGAATGTATCCATATAACATCGACATATTTTGAATAATAAGTTATAGAATTTTCTAGGTTCCTTCAACTCAAACTCAAACTCTTTCAAATTTTAGATATATATATAAACTCTTTCAAACTCTTTCAAATTTTATATATATATATATATATATATAAGAATTAAATATTTAATATTAATTTTATTTGAATAAAATAATTTTTTGCTGTTGTTGTAATTAAATGAAAAAACTTATGTATTTTAACATATCAATACTTTAAGTGAGCTAAACTCTAGACCATTTGCATCAATTTTTTGGTGAAGTGAGTTAAATTCTAGACTATTTGCACCAATTTGCTTGCGAAATTTTTGATAAAAATCCAATGAGAATTGTTGAAATTACAGTTTCAGGTTGCTGAAATTGTCCAAGATGTTAAATCCATTTTAGCAACCAAAATTACAATTTCAACAATCAAAATGACACTTTCAGCAAAAATATCTCAAACCAAATTCCAGCAAATTTCAATGACAAATATACAATTAATATAGAGTTTAGCTCATTCCATACATAAAAGTTAAACCATTAATAATCATTCCAATTAAAATATGCCCTTACGCTTCAAATTTAATCCATATTTATGCCCTTACCCTTCAAGTTTAATCCATATTTAGATCGCAGCCATCCTTTTCACATATGCACTATATGTATATTGGTTGCACTATATTTAGATCGCAGTCATCCTTTTCACATATGCACTATATGTATATTCAGTGAAATTTGTTGGAATTTGGTCTGAGATATTTTTGCTGAAATTGTTATTTTGATTGTTGAAATTGTAATTTTGGTTGCAAAAATGGATTCAACATTCTGGACAATTTCAACAACCTGAAACTGTAATTTCAACAATTCTCATCTGATTTTAGTAAAAAATTTCGCCAGCAAATTGGTACAAATGATCTAAAATTTAGCTCACTTCACCAGAAAATTGATGCAAATGATCAGCTCACTTAAAGTATTGATATGTTAAAATAAGTAAGTTTTTTCATTTGATTACAACAACAACAACAAAATCTATTTTATTCAAATAAAATTAATATTTAATATTTATATTAAAAAAACAATAATTTTATACTGTTTTATCATTTTTAGAAACTTTATATATAGATATCTAAAATTTGAAAGAGTTTGAGTTGAAGGAACCTAGAAAATTCTATAACTTATTATTCAAAATATATCGATGTTATATTGAGACATTCTCGTGGAGTGGACATGTAAATAAAATTTTATTGGAGTAGGGTGGAAATGTAAACGGAATTTTCTTGGGATGGGGTGGATATGTAAATGGAATTTTCTTGGCATGAACAATTAATTTGAATGGTATGTGACTTGTATATGAGTTTTGAATGATTAAGAACTTTTTGGTAAATACAATTATATTTGTTCGATATTCTTTTTCTCGTGGGGTGGACATGTAAATAAAATTTTATTGGAGTAGGGTGGACATGTAAATGGATTTTTCTTGGGATGGGAGTAGAATTTTGTTGGAGTGTGGACAATGCTGTTAATAATTAATTTTAATGGTATGCGACTTGTATATGTGTTTTGAATAATTAAGAATTTTTTGGTAAATAAAATTATATTTTTTTGGATATTCTTTTTTAGTCATAAAATAAATAAAGATTATGATTATTAATGAGTGAATTATTTTGAGTAGAAGGTATGAGAGAATCAACTCAAACCTTAAGACAATAAATGATGTTATTATGTTATGCTTGTTCAATAACATAATCATCTTGTATCTTACCATTTCTTTTAGATAAAGTGGTCAAATTCAATAAGGGAATGTTCAAATTGGTGGGCTCCTTGAGAGTTAATAGTTTTTTTATATTTTTTTGTGTGGTAGAGGTTATGAATAGTTTATGAAAGATATAAAACACTGTAATATACTTCAAAATCTATAAATAAATAAAATTTTTATAGCCTATATCTTTAGATAAATCATTAAAAACTTTAATTGTAACATGACATTCTTTGAATTTTGAGATTTTTTACACAAACTTCACATTAGATGTTCGATCATTCTTTCCTAAACTCAGAATCCATTTCTGAATCAAAATAGTTTTAAAAAAACTTCACTGTTAAACCTATTTCTAAGTTTACTGTTACTTCCGCAGTTATCCTTTTGCATTCCACAAGTTTCCTTCCGCAAGGACCTTTCTGCAACTACAGATTGCGGGTTGTGGGGCTCATGTAGACTATAAACAAATAAACCTTTTGCAACAACCTCCAGCAGCAACCCTTCCGCAATGCAGATTGCGAGTTACATTTTTAACTTATAAAATTATCTTTCTGCAACTCCTGTGAGCTGTCGATCTCCTTGCAGCCTCAATCTCAACCATCGATATGAATTCCTTGTGCATTCTATAATGACACTACCACAACTCTTGTGATTCATCGATCCCTTCGCGGCTTCAATCTCGATAGTCGATCTGACTTCCTTCGCAGATCAACTCCTTCTGCAATGCAGATTATGGATTGTAGGCTCACCATCCAACTTTTCCGAACTGTGCTTCCACAATTTGGTCTTCTGCAAATCTTGTGAGTCGTCGATCTCCCTACAGATTAGATCTCAGCAGTCGATTTGATTTTCTTTGCATATCAACACCTTCCACAATGTGGATTGCAGATTGCGGGTTTCACATTTTAATCTACAAAATTATCGTTCTACAATTTACCTTCTACAACTCTTATCAGCCGTTAATCTTCTTGTGGCTTAGATCTCAGCTGTCAATCTCATTTTCTTTGCGGATTAACACCTTCTGAAATGCAGACTGCAGATTGCGGGTTTTACACTTTACTCTACAAAATTATCGTTCTACAATTTTTCTTCGCAACTCCTGTCAGCCATTGATCTTCTTGCGACTTAGATTTGAGTCGTCGATCTGATTTTCTTTGTGGAGATCAACAAATATCCTTCCAGATTACGGATTGCGAACATGCCTTCCTACTTTCTCGAACTGTTCTTTCACAAATCCATCTTCCGCGACTCCTATGAGTCGTTGATCTTATTATGGATTAGATCTCACTCGTTGATATGATTTTCTTTCTGGATCAACAACTAAACTTGTGGATTAAATATTTAATAATGTGGGTTCAAAGGCTTTTGGTTTGATTTGAGGGTTTGTTTTACTATCAGTTTAACTAGATTTGGAGATTATCTTGATGCTTAAATATTTTCTTGATTCTGTCGCCTAAACATGAAGTGATAAACATATAACCAATTGTACTAAGTCACTTATGAGATCTGTGAGGTTTAATTAAGGTTTCTCTAGAACCAATGCTGGGAAAACAAAAGTGGAGAATTTGTTCCTTCCAACTAACTCCCAGAGCAGCCAAATTACTTGCTCCAGAACCCTCGAGCATGTTCATTGAACCACAAGAGAAAAATACTTAATGCACCATCTCTTTCATTTTACAGATGTTAATCCTTGTCCAATGCTAGCTTCCTGCTGCTCATTGACATATCAATAAAATAGTATTTTGCCTAGGACATGGTCATTTCTTAGCCTCCCGCTCTTTATCCCTCACTAAGAGTCCATACCTGATTTTGGGGGATGATGCCTCCTGCATCTTGAGTCCTCACTCAGTGGTTTTTTCCACTTGTCCTTTTCCTCTTATGGGTCAGCAAACACTCTTCAAAAGCTATATCCACTTTTGTCTCCCTTTAACATATTTTATTAAATAGAACTGTTTGTATTACAAACTATTTTACTTTTTACTTTCCTTTCAAAAATAATAAAAATAATCAATAAAGTATTTTTCAGCAGAATTAATGATAATTATTAATACACTGGGGTATTACATACACCTCCCCTTTAAACTGTTATAAGTTTTGTTTTTATTCTTCCATTATAGCTTCTTAGAACAAGTTTGAATATGCATCGTGCATATTACTTTCTAGCTCCCAAGTAGCTTCTTCTGGACTAAGGTGCTTCCATTGCACCTTTACTTGTCCGACGGTATGGTTCTGTAGTAAAATTTCTCTCCTGCTGAGAATGCACTTCGGTCCCACTTGGAACTCTCCCTCGGGTTCTACCTGGATCACATTCCAATCAATCACATGAGAAACACCATATACATATATTTTTAATATAGAAACATGAAACTCATTATGCACTTTAATATTGGGTGGTAGAGCTAACTGGTATGCAACCGGCCCTAGTTTAGATAGAATTTCAAATGGTCCACAATACATGGGTTTCAATTTCTTATACTTTCCCAATATCAATGTACTTTTCTTGGGCTTTACCTTTATGTACACATGATCACCCACGTGGAACTCTCTAGGAGTTCCTTTTAAGTCAGCATAACTTTTCTTCCTGTCTTGGGAATCCTTTAAGTTTTGTTGTACCTATTTCATTGTTAGTTCCATATCTTTTAATAAGCCGTGTCCTAACATTAATCTATTAATTGGGATACTCCATGAAATTGGGGTATTACACTTACGCCCATATAATATTTCAAACGGACTCATTCATGCAGAAACTTGAAAATGATTATTATATGCAAATTCAACTAAGTGCAGGTAATATTCCCATTTACCTGGTTTGTCCAGGACATACATCCTTATTGTTTCCTCTAAGAATTGATCTACTCTTTTAGTCTACCCATCCATTTTTGGATGATATGCAATACTGATATTTAACTGTGTGCCCAAACCTTTCCACAAGGATCTCCAAAAGTTACCTATAAACTTTCCGTCTCTATCTGAGACTATTAACTTTGGTACACCATGTAGCTTGAATATTTATTTCATGAAGATATATGGAATGTTAACAACTTTATAGGTGGTGGTGCCGCTTTTCACAAACCTAGAGGTTAAGCACAATGGAAATCTTCAAGCTGCTAGGTGTGTCCTTGGGGGCAAGTCTCAAGTCAAGTACTGTAACTTGATCTTGACTCCTCCGTTTAGGCCAAACTCCTAATGAAGCCAGGGGGTGTGGTCCCTAAGAAAGAGTTCAACTAAGGATCTTTATATTTTAGTTCTTAATGGTGAAATTAAGTTGTTTTATGATTTTTTGGTAAATAATTTTGTCGCAATACTGATGCAAAATAGTTTAAACATTCAACAACATATAACATGACTGTATAAAGATTAACAATGACAAAACTGATAATAAAATAAAAATAGTATTGTTGTGTACTCAGATCAGTGCCAAATGGAGTCAAAATTACTGCTGAAACATAAATGTTTTGCAATGTGCCTTGGTCAGTTTTAATTATCACAGGTGAGTTGATTTAAGGGAAAAAGGATTCTCGATATACTTATGAAGTACTGAGAATATGTCCAGAAAGATGACAAAATTGGTTCCTCACTCGAAAATGTGGGCTAAATCGAAGTCTCTGAAAAAGTGTTCAACACTACACCAACAAGGGTGTAGCTTAACTTTATCTTGAGGTCACTGCTCAATGGTTCCCACTTCCTTTGAGAAATTTTCCCAATAATGTCAAAAGGTGTTGTGCTGGATTTTCACAATGTTTCAAAGGTCGTTGATTTTATTAATGTCATTTAATTATTTAGATGTGAAGGATTGATAAGTGCGCATTCCTTATTTTGATTATCCAAAAGCTCGAGGCGAACCTGCAATGGGAAAGAATCCACAAGCTATGTGTCACTTTATGATAACCCATCAATAATCGACAAGAAGCCTTTGGTTGGTGGAGAGAGCTACTTCGTGGAAACGAGCAAGGGAACCAAATTATCTAAACAAAATTAAATATGGAGAAGAAAATAAATAAATAATATATGCAACCTTTCAAGAAGGAAGATTGTGTGCATGTGATTGTTAGAAAAAATCAAACAACAAAAGAGACACCACCAATCCCCCCAAGGGGGATGAAGTGTGGGCGTTGTGTAACCCACTTGATTTATTTATTAATTATGATTAGAATATTAGAAAAATGAAATTAAAAATATATATTAGAACCTATAAAATAGATCTAAATACTTATACAACTTTATGAAGTGAAGGGGAAAGAAGAAAAGGGTAAAATTGAGGTTTTTTGGTGTCCTGCAGACCCAAAACTTGAATTTTGAGCACATCTTCCTCCTCTTTTTATTTGGAACTTCTAAAAACCATAAATTTAAATTATTAGAATATGATGGAATGAATAAATAAAAGTTAAAAACTAAAACTAAATTCAGTACTTGCACAAGATTGGAAAAAAATACCAGTTTTTAGAGCACTGAAATGACAACTTTAGATTTAGTAAAAGATGATTCTTTTTTATGCATTTGTAAATTTAAATTATCTGATATGATAAATGAGTAGATTGAAAATATCAGAATTTTAAATCAGATATATAAAATTTTCATATTCAGTCTAAGTAACCAGACAAAGGAGAAATAAATGTTTTGAGAAGATGGAGAGCAACTTCAAGCCTTGCTTGATCTTCTTATGGAAACTTTGGAGACCCTGTAAAAATAAGACGAAACTTGAGATATCATCAAAGAAGAAGAAGATACAGCTGAGTTCAAATCCTACATTGAAAAAATAACCTGCAAAATATATCTATGAGAAATCCATGCATAAAAAGACTTAGATCTAGTTTGCTCAAAAACAAGAAATGAGAAAGAGTTGAAATACAACTGAGTATGAACAACTAATCTCCTATCTCTTGAGATCAAAATACCAGTAAGCAAATTACAACAGTAAATTCCTACTCTATGTTCCTTAGGATGACCTTCTAAGCTAGATATAATATAAATTTTAAGCAAAAAGGAAGAAACAATTCTGAAATTTAGCAATATCACCTCAATACTTGCAAGCATTCATCTCATAACATAGAATGGGCCTCAAAAGTCTACAATTTTATTCATAAAATAGAAACAATACAAAATAGCACAGGTTTCTTGCATCCATCCTCAACAAAGGAGGAAAACCCTACTTTTATAGCAAAAAAAAAGGATCAAACCCCAAGGGCACAAATTTGACAAGTGTGAGGTGATTTATGGGTTGAGATAATGGTGGGAGAAAGGCCTAAGTGTTGGAAGCCTTTATCTCCTCTAACCACTTCATCCAAGTGGAAAAATGACCCTCCATGAGTGAATTCGCCCTCCTTTTGTGGAAGTGATTTAGAGCCCCTCCTTTGATGGTTGAAGATGCTCCTCTATGCTCATAAATGTCCCAGAAAATATCCTCAACAACTTTGACACCTCACAGACAAGTCCCAAATAGTTTTCCTTTGATTTAGGGATTGGATTTTCTCCAATTTTCCCATTTATTTGACCCTCTGAGTCATTTTGGAGACAAAATCCAAATTACTAATTTGACTCTCAAAAGTTGATTTAGGGGTTAAGTTAGGTCATTTGGTCCAAAAATGAGCATCCCCATGATCAAATTGGATCAATAGGCCCAATTTTATGATCTTTTGAAATATTACAATTAAAATACACCTTATAGATGATTTTATTAAAAAACTAAAAACTAAAAAATCATAGGGAGGACTTATCAGATGTTCACAAAACTATGGACATATGACTAGCATGGTATGATACATAAACCCTAGGCTTTAATAACATTTCTGAGAAAAAATTTACCAAACTCAGCATCCCCGCTTTGGAGGATTTTGAGTGAAAAACTTGAAAATTATATGTCGCTTAAAAAAGCATCATATAATTAACAAGGGAAAAACACTCAAGGATGATGACCTTGATGACCAAGTCTAAGAAGAACAATCCTTTTACATGAAATAACCTCATGCTATGTGTTGCAGCTGCAACATTTTCCCAAAATTAAAAAAAAATTTGGGCCCTCCTTTAATTCATGTTGCTCAGCTCTTTGGTTTTGCTTGATGTTTGCTCAAAGAATTACTTTTATACCAGCGATGTTTTACTGTTTGATTTTTCTTGGCCGTCAAAAGTGTTTTAGACTATTGAGTTGGGAGTCTTTTCATCTGCATGCCCACCATTTCAGAAAAGAACGGGACATCAAGACCAATTATTGGTCTCCGATGCGCTTTATGCGGCGGTGGCTATTTTAAGATCCTGTCGGAATGTTTCCCTCTACGCTTTCCGCCATTGCGGAGGAAGTATTGCGAGCCTTCCCGATGGTTGTATGATCCCCTTCCGTTCCCCGCCATTTTGATTCACAGATCCTTTGGTTTTCAGCTTTCGCCGTTGTGGCTTTGGAAAGCGCTATCTTTTCGATGAAGTTTGATTTTGTTCTCTGCGTGACCGTTATTTTTGGCCGAAGTCGTGTCTATTTTTGCTCTGATTTTTACTGGTCTGTGGAACTTAATTCCTTTATGGTTTCCTCCTTTGCAGCTCTCCAACCGAATATTGGTCTGAGGCCTTAGTCGAACGAGCTCCGATGTAAAGTTTCTTTATTTCTCCGCCGATGCCATTGTGGGTTTCCTGGCTGTTTTGTCATCCGTCATTGTGGAGGTGCTAATGACAAGATCGCCAACCCCATAGATTGTTTGCCTCTCGATGATCTTACTTTTCCCGCCGATTATTTTGTTGACCGAGGTGTATATATAGTGGGGTTAGGGTTTATTATTTTATTGTTATTTTGGCGATTTCTTCGTGCTGTCGTTATCGCTTGAGCAGACCAACGCATTCATTGTCGGTACCTTCACTCCTAGGTGGCTCCTCCTTGGAAGTTTACGCAGTCGTCGCTCTATCAACCAATTTTTCGTCTCTAGAATGACGAAAATATGGCCAAAAAATGTTAGACAAAATTTAGTTTCCACGTAAAACCATGGAACCTATTTTATGAAAGTTGGTCACTATATTGACGAATTTTGGAATTTGAACATAAATTTCTTCCACACAAAACCGTGGAAAACCAAACACTTTCGACGAAATCTGCAAGCGGAATGGTAATTGTTCCACAAAACTGCATCTCTAGAGCGACGATATTCCTGGAAATCCACCCCAGGTTTCAATGATTTTGTAGTACCCACGACGAAAGATGGTCGATATTGAGACAAAACCTAGAGGTTTCAAAAAAAAAATTAAAAACCGTGGAAAGACACCTTCCTATCCACAGTTTTGGATCTTCAATAAGTGATTGTGAACAAATACATACTATATTTTAAAGACAAAGAAATGGATAAAATATAACACAGGAAAGGTGATTTATAGAAAAGAAATATATGGGGAAAGTAAGATATCGGAAAAAACATATTGAAGTGAAAGGAAAAAAAAGTAAATGGGAAGTTCAGGGGGGAGGTCAAAAATTGCTAACTGACAATAAAAAATAAGGCATACTGATTTAAAAAGTTCCCAAAAGTACCCAAAGTTCCCCTAAGCACCCTAATTATTGCCTCAAAAACTGTTTTCCGATTAGGATGCACAAATTCACAATAATTGGCTAAAATACATAATTAGAGGCTAAAGTGGCACCTCTTAGAGCGGATTCTATGACAATGTAGGACGGTACATCTATAAAAATACCATCGATAAAATACATTGTAACCACCACAGGGATCGTATAAACATTAATTAAATGATATTCTAGGCACCACTGAGAGATGATTTCTATGATAAGGTAGGGGGGTGCATCTATAAAAATACCATCGATAAAATATGTAGGCACCACTGGGCTCGGGTCAACTTATTGTGATCTGAAATAAGGTTAATCCCACTGCGGCTTAAAGAGCCCACAAGGGCTTGGAAGGATTCCCATAGAGCTTGGAAGAATCCCGGAGAGGCCTGTAGATATCCACAGAAGCTTAAAGAATCCCACAAGTTAGAATTAAAGGAAGCCCATGTTCTAAAGATGAAGGGAGCCCAAGCTTTGAAGAGTGAGGAAACCTGTAGGTGTAAATGAATCCAGAAAAGGTCAAGCCCACAATTTTTGGAAGAGATGAAAATGAAGAACTGATCCTTCTTATGCAACCACCTCAAGCATGGCCAAAATCGATCAAAGTTAGTACCAAATATGCCCGAAAGAAAAAAAAAAGTCCCTTGTGCACATGATAGGAAAGAGACATGTTAATCAACAAAAAATTGACAACTTATTTCTATTCTTTTACTATGCGTACAAAAAATTCATCATAGATCACCTTTTGGCATTGATCAAAAGCAGGTTGCATAGTTGACCATGCAGTTTGTAGTTTAGAAACCATATCAAAATTTCTTTGGAGACACTCCTCGTAAAATATCATCACTTTCTCTACTATGTGTGAAGAGGTACTAGTGATAATTCATTGTACTATAAAAAACATACGGTGCATTGAATTCATCTTTATTGAAAAATAAAAAAATAACTCAACCCCTAGGGAAAAAGAGTAGTTGTTCACCTGGAAAATCTGTGTAGGATCTTTGTAGTGCCAGTTGGTGGTAAGTTGTTTTGATGTTGTTCATTATTGGAAGAGGTGAATATGAAAAGTTTATCCTTCTTATGTAACCACCTCAAGCATGGCCAAAATTGGTCAAGTTAGTATCAAATATGCCCATAAAATAAAAACAGTCCCCTAAGCACATGATGGGAAAGAGACATGTTAGTCAACAAATAATTGCCAACTTATTTCTATTATATTACTAGGATTGATCTCATGTAGCAAAAAAACTCATCATAAATTACCTTTTGGCACTGAGAAGTAGGTTGCACAGCTGAGCATGCAATTTGTAGTTTAGAAACCATATCATAATTTCCTAGGAGACACTCCTCATGTAATAACGTCACTTTATCTGCTACCTTTAAAGATCTAGACATATGAATTTATGGTCCACATATGTGCCATGCAACAACTGAAAGTTTATCATCACAGTAATCAGAACGTGTAAAATAGTGCAACCAATAACCAGGGTTAATAATTTAAAGTGTCATTTAGCATATGATTTCCAGATCTATGCATGTGATATCATAGATATAAAATACTAACTTAATGAAAATTTAGTGCCAAGCTAAACGTATGTTATTATCATTCACTTGATCTGTATGTAAGCTATGAAATATAAAATCAACAAGTCCCTTACCATCACCCAGCTCTCAGTAGCAATAATTAGTACTAAGAAAATCCAAAACAATACTCAGTAAAATAAGGTCAGAATTATATCACTGTACATTCAGAGATGTAAGGTTCCAAATCTCAGTAAAAAATTAGACTTACATTTACCCAGAAAACTAATGTGAATAGGGTAGAAAACTAATCAAATCAATAAGATATATTTATACAAAATATACCACCATCTAAATAGTTTGAAATACTAACTTGTTTTCTGTTTTGAGTGTGCAGAGAAGGCAGCTAGGGCATACCTTTGTTTGATAAAGGAGAGGGATCGGATTGTGGGAGAAATAGGTCTGCGTTTTTGGGGTTTTACACAAAAATTCTTTTTGTAGGGATTTCTTTTTTGATAAAATAAAAGTTACAAAAACACAAAAAAATTAAGTCTAGAACATAAGAGAAACAAAAATAACGTAAGAATAATATTTACAAGTATACAAATAAGAAAATTTAGTTTTCAAAGATAGATCAACAATTAGGGTTTAAAAAATTAAAATTTCTTAACCTAGGGTTTCATCATGTCGAAATTATAGGAAGAAGGGCTGAAAAAATACTTATTTCTTCTATGTGGTTTTTCTTCTACTTTTCTATGTTGCTAAGAAGCATTAGTGTTTTATGTAGAAGGTTGTCTCCTAGTTTGGATGATAGTCTAAAAGTAGTTTTTTACTATTGGTTGTATCTCTTGTACCTTAATAGAATGAAATAAAATTTAAGGATAAAGACAAACACATTAAGGATAAAGAAAATGTCAAAACCCTTACCTTATCATTGTCCTTTCGCCAGATCCATTCTCCCATACAACTTGATAAGAGTTGTCCACGAGATGCATTTCCATCACCAAGACCTGCATAAATCATCAAAGATAGAATTTTTATATGAGTAAATAAAATATAAGAAAATAAACAGTCATTTAAATCCTACTACAAAGTCCTGTAGAAATCAATGAACCATGAAATGTTAAATTTATTAACAATTTTTTAAGAAATAGACATGCTATTACGGAGAAAACTTCCTATGGCTTGGGGTACCACAACAGATAGAGTAACCATAGAAATCAATCCCTTCCCATATGCAAGAGAAACAAAACATCTAACACTAAAGAATCTTGAAACATACCTTATTCTGGATGGTTGATGTAGATCCCCGTTGAGCTTTTCCAATCTTGCTTGTATTAGCAATTTTCTCTTTCAACAATCAACAAACAAGACAAGCATGCTATATAATGGTGTTAGACCTACTCTAGCATATATAATCAATAACATATAAGCATTTAAAAGCATCCATGGATTTAATATTCATTTAAATACACATTATTGGATAGGAAAAAATATTTCTATTAATATAAATCAGAGATTACAATAGTGACAACCTCTGTCGGCACATCTGCGAACCGGAGAAACTGAGTCCTCCACCTGGGCCTCCACCACTGCAATCCTCCATCTCTCGATAGCAAGCTCACAAGCAAAGGCAAGCTTAGGAATAACACAAAGTGCTCCAAGGGACAAATGGATGCAGACTCAAGTATCATGCTCCAACAATAATGGACTATAGTTTTCTTGCTCTTCAATTCCTCTCTCTTCAATGTATCCAAATGGTTCCTGATATAGTGCTTCAATGGGGTAATGGAAGGTCAAATCCGAGTGATCTCAAGGCATATGGAAGGCCAAGAGATAAGTGACTTGGATCCACATCAAGGAAAACTCCAAAACTATTTGGCCTTTTGTACACATCCCGATGTACACAGGTTTGAGGGTCATATCTGCGTATATACGCGATAATAGGTTTAAAAGTCGCGTATGGAAACTAATGCATGTTTTTAGGGATGATATTGAAAACATCAAAATTAAAAAAATGGTCCATGGGGTCCAAAGAGTCTACATAGGGACAGGGAAGGCCATAAATGTGTGATCCACCATGTGTGGTAAAATCAGCTGTAACAGATGCCCCCTAATGTGTGAAGTCAGAGGGGTGATACAATGGCCGAAATACATTATAAGTCCATCCCGGAAGCGGAGGGACAAAGAACCAGGTGGAAGAACCAACCATCCAATAGTATAATACAATAATCAAACCCTGCACATGACTACAAGTACATATAGCAGTCCCGGATATATAAGAGTACAATGGCCATGAATAGGCATGATACAAAATATGACACGTGTGGTCATCACCACATACAATATAGATAGATCAAAATATCCATGATGAAGATATACAAAGGATCATGATCTCCATGAAAGCTAAATATATACAATGGATCAAGATCTCCATAATGGATGAAGATATCTCACATACATTGGAATCAAGTCATGACAGCTGAAATCTCATGATCACTGGTACGATTAAGGAGGTAGCATATATGAAATGCCATCAATATGGAAGGTATTCTACATAATCTGCTATGAGTACATGTCCTACTATGTGAATAGAGGTGTAGAGGTCGAACATAGTAGTCCATTGTCTGATTACTGGTCATTGATGTATACCGTTAATAGACACGAGATCACCCACTGATAATGAAAATGGGAATCAAGGTACTAGAGTGCAAACTAACAAGTGTGAATAAATGTGTTGAGGTTGAACACTTGAGAGAATCCATTGATTAGGGGACATTAATGTATTCCCAAAACTTTCGATGGTGAAAGAACCTGCCACTGATGACTGCAAGTATCAAGGCACTCAAAATGACTCTAGATTCCTATCCCAGAATAAATGATCTGAAGTCAATAGGATGAAATTCGTTGGAAGGAGGGAATTAAGGAATGCCTCATCATCCAACATGAGGTGCTCAAAAAAGCTGTATAATGTGGAAGGACTCCATCATAATGTGCATGAACCAGTATCAGTACCGGGAATGGTCGGCATGCAAAGTCAAGAGAGCTGATGAATGGCCAACTCAGGTTTCAAATTCCTTCGAACAAGAGCATAAAGGTGAATGGTGACTAAATGGAGGCATCATAGACTCAATATACAAAACTGGGACATCTCTGTGACACAGGAGGCATCGATAGAGGCTCCATAGGGACTGGAAGCTTAACCAGTCAGTGAAGATAAACTCAGAGAAACAAGTACAGCTCCTAAAGTCAAACTATTAACTTGATCAACAAATGTGATATACAGTGCTTTGTTCAAAGGTGACATGACTCGACTACTGCCAAAGAGAACATATTTTCCTGTCCGCCTTTTTGTTTTTGTTTTTTTTTGGACTTTTTCAAATATTTTAAAAATCTTTAAAAATAATAAAAGTGCTTTATAGTTATAGACTAGGAGGAGACGAGTGTTAAGGGGAAAACAAACTAGTTCCAAGTAGTGGAACATACCTATGCTCAATGCAAGGAAACATGTGTAGGATAACGACACTCGGGCGAAAGTCCCCTCTTGGTAAAAAATGGGGCATCAAGCTGCAAAAGATATGTAAAATGGCTCTGCTTGGCTAGACATGAGACAAGCTCGAGCTATATGGCTGATAATCAAATTCAGGGAAGCCGACATAAGGCTCAATATGGAAAGCAAAGCTTAGGATAATGCAATTACAACTTGACGTAAGGGAGTCCTGGGGGAAAGGCCAGCAAAAATATCAAGAGGAGTATGAGTCTCTTGCACAAAGTCATGGAAATAGTATACAAAGGACTCCCACACCCTACAGAAAAAATGTCGGCATGGGCACCAAATGCAAAACATGAGCTAACTAGGGCACCCATGTATGGTTAAGCTCTACCATTCACATCGTGCCACTTCTAAAAGCAACAAGGAGGTTCCATGACAAGGTAGAATGGGTTCGTACCTAAGGTTATAATGAAACGGTCATAAGGTCATGCAAAGTGCAAACGGATGTGAAACCTAACCTATATGCTAGTTTAGACATAATACCTGAAATTGGCATGAATGGGTCAAAACCACGGTCAAATGATGGTCAAAATGGACTCCTACATCATCAAATTAGTCCAAAACGGTCCAAAATGGTCAGAAACAGTAAAAAACTATAGAAAGTGGGTACAAAATTTCAAAAAATTTAAAAATTTTCTATAAATAGTAAAAAATTCAAAAATTCCATATCATTTGAAATTTTTAACCATTTGAGCTCAAAACTTCCAACGCAAATTCCAGGAGCGTTGTC
The DNA here is from genome assembly GCA_001517045.1 of Pseudotsuga menziesii. NCBI lineage: Eukaryota > Viridiplantae > Streptophyta > Pinopsida > Pinales > Pinaceae > Pseudotsuga > Pseudotsuga menziesii. The sequence goes on along the minus strand of LPNX011004642.1, from coordinate 56,836 downwards.
CAGTGAAATTCAACACCGTTTGTTCTAGGTAACTCCTCATGTCCTCCTCTTCCCAATTCGTGCAATTTTTTTCAATTTCCATGTCAATTTTATTTTCTAGGCCAATCTAAAGTAGATGTTTTGGCCCACACAGATATCGGGGTTTGTTCTGCGTATAGGGCTGGCCATACGCGGAAAAACCTCCCAAAACCGCGTACATACGCAGCTGTTTTGCAAACAATTGCATATGCGGCTGTGAATGAGGATTTTTAAGGTAAATAATGATAAAAAATCATTATTTATGTGCAGGATGGTTATAGAATGGAGGGAGAGGGAACATGGTGATGTAGAAGAGGCTGTTCAAGGTGAATTAATGGCCCAACAAGCTCTACGTGCATGCGTTTTGTATAAGTTTTGGTGTCTTGGCAGCCTGAGGGCCAGACCAAGACTCCTGCAAATGCTAGTGGATTACTAGGATCTAGACTCAGAGTCTTTTCACATTGATGGGATGTCTCTCAGTATAGAGATTGAGGACATTGTTATAGCTAATTTTACCACTCCAGGTGAATCACACTTCTATGGCCTTCCCCTGTCCCTCTGCAGACTCCTTAGACCCCTTGTACCATTTTTTGTCCTCTGATGTTTCCTAGACCATCCCTAAAAACATGTGTAAATTCATATACGCGACTTTTAAACCCCTAATCGTGTATATACACAGGTTTGACCCTTAAAACCGTATACATTGGGATGTGTACAAAATCCAAATCCTTTTGGAGTTTTCCTTGGCAACGATCCAACTCACTTGACTCCTGGCCTTCCCTATGCCTTGAGATCACTCGGATTTGACCTTTCATTACCCCTTTGAAAAGCTATATAAGGAACTCTATGGTGCATTGAAGGCATATGAGAGAATTGAGAGCAAAGAAACTATAGTCTATTGTTTCCGGAACTTGTGCTTGAGTCTGCATCCCTTTGTCCCTTGGAGCACTTTTGTGTTCTTCCCAAGCTTGCCTTTTGCTTGTGAGCTTGTTATTGAGAGATGGAGGATTGAAGTGGTGGAGGTCCAAGTGGGGGATTCAGTTTCTTTGATTCGCAAACGTACCGACAGAGGTTGTATCCATTGTAATCTCTGATTTTATATTAATAGAAATATCTTTTCCTGTCTAATAATGTATGTTTGAATGAATATTTTGTCAATGGATGTTTTCAAATTCTTATACATTGTTGATTATATATGCTAGAATAGATCTAAAACCATCATATATAGTATGCTTGTATTGTTTACTTGTTATTGAGGAAGTAATCTATCAATTCAAGCTGAAGTTGGAAAGCTCAATGGGGATCTACTTCAACCTTCCAGAATAAGGTACGAGGTCTGATCCTTTAGTGTTAGATATTTAATTTCTATTGCATATTGGAAGGGATTGATTGCTAGAGTCAAGCTATCTGTTATGGTACCCCAAGCCATAGGAATTTCTCTCCGTAACAGAATTGGTGACTTTGTTGGGGATGTTCCTTGTTTTTATTTGGGGGTTTGCGGGCACAATGGGCTTGATATTATTGACTTGCTCTTTGTTTCTCCTTGTTTATGTGTTGCATTTTATAGTATGTTCATCCATTGACACTCTCCTTTATTGGCTTGACCCTTGGCCTGCTTTTTACCACTGCCTTCTTTGTATACGCAGGTTTTTGGCCAAAAGTCGCATACATACACAGATTTTTGGCCAAAAGTCACGTATTAACGCAGGTTTTTGGCCAAAATCCATGTATACACGCAACGTTTTGGCCAAAAGTTACGTATATACGCAGTTGCTCTTTAAACAGTCACGTACATCCTCTCTTTTGGTGAGTTTGATGTTGTGGGAAGTTGCTGGGTGGGTTGTGAGTGTGGCTGGGTCTTCCTTGGGTCTGATGTTGTCTGTTGGATGCTTCTTTTGTGACCAGAGACCGTTTTTTCATTGATTTATATTTGAAATTAGTTTTAGTCATTTATCCTTTTTTTTTGTCATTAGTGCATTACTCTTTTTTGTCTCGGTGTCTTGCTGGGCTTGTCTTTTATACTTGCTGCAAAGACTAAGAGTTTTAGATGATTTTTATTGCATTTTTCATTCTTTTATATTGAAAAATACAAGGTAGTTGCACTCTTAGTTACATCTTAGATATGGATTTGAGGAGGTACTTGCATTGGATTGCTTGGATGAGATTTGTGTTTAGGATTTCATATAGGAAGGATTGCATTGGCATTTAGAAAGGAATATATATTTATGCATCTCATGTAGTGGCATACCCTATTTTTCATTTGATAAAGATTGCACTTAGCATTGTTTGTTATGGTGTGCACTTTTATTTCACTGCTGAGTCTTCATATCACTAGTTGCACGGCCATTTCCCTTTGATTAATTACAACCAATTAAAATCAACGCATAATAAAATGAATTACACTCTTTTATTTTATAGGGTGCACCAACAAGATTAGGTTTTAGGGTCTTGGAATAGTTCATTGTCAGTAAATTCTCCAAGACCACTGAACAACAACATGTATGTGTCTATCCAGGTGAGTGTGTGAAATTCCTTGGTATAATTGGTGTTTCACAGGATCCTCCTCTCAAAAGGGAGTTAAGCACGAGGCAGTGTGAGCGGTTATTGATTAGGATGACCCCTAGTCATAACTGAGTAGCACCAGAGATATTTCTAGGATTGTATTCGTATCTGGGGGCTCTTTCGAGAGTTTCAGGATTTTCTACCCTGCCCATACGGTCAATCTCTCCTGTGACTGTCCGCCTGAGCATTAATTATATTGAGGTGAAATTAGTTTCCTTACCTAGGTTATCGAGGGGGTACTTCACAAAGGTTATTCTGCAGGTGTCCCGGCTAGGTAGAGGTTAGACAGCATAGTCGCTTTATGCATTGAAGCTGAGGGCCACTATAATTGGTTACATACCTCCGCTTGTAGTGTATGGGAGTTTTGAGCCTCTCCTAGGTGAGACATACCTGCTGCATTCGAGAGCTCACATATCCTCCCCTTGGTTTGCTTATATTTTGGCTGTAGATTTTCTTAGGAGTGTGCTCTTTGTGTGCTAGTTGTCCTTTGGGATCGCGGTTACTCGAGTGTATTTATGCTCTCTTGAGTTTGGGTCCTTTTATTTTCGACATACCTAGTATCCTATCACCCGTCTTGGTCCTAGTACGAACCCTAGTGTTAGACTTGGGGGCATCACAACCCCTTACCCTGCTCATAGATTTGAAGTGGTCACATTCTTCCCTCTACTCCATTTGTGGAGGATGTTGACTCCCTTTTCTTGGTCTTTACACTGGTGGTCACCCTCATGGGGGTGGTAGTGGATGCGTGAATGTTGGGTCTACACCTTACTTTCCTTTTTATGTCCCATCGTTCATCGCATTGTTTCCTTTGGGAGCAGTTGTCATGATCATTCCTCCCTATATCCTATAGTTTGGATTCTTTATTGATTATTTTGGGTTGTTTTGGACTAATATGGTTGTCATGTAGGGTCCAATTTTTGTACACTCTCTCCAAGGTTTTGACCCATTCGTTCCTATCACAGGTATCATGTCTAAACTGGCATATAGGTTAGGATTTCACATCCGCTTGCATTTTGCATGAGCTTATGACTATTTCATTTTAACCTTAGGTATGAACCCATTCCATGGTATCACAGAACCTTCATGCTATTGTTAGAAGTGATATTATGTGAATGATAGAGCTTTCCTATACATTGGTGTCCTAATTAGCTGCCTTTTGCATTTGGTACCCATGTTGTGAGTCCTCTCTTAGGTCCAGGAGTCCCTTTTAGTCCCACCATGTCCTTGAGCAAGAGCTTCATACTCCTCTTGAACTTTATGCTGGCCATTTCCTTAGGACTCCCTTATGTCAAGTTGTAATTGCATTATCATGAGATTTGCTTGCCTTATTGAGCCTTACGTCGGCTTCCCTAACATTGAGTTTCAGCCATATAGCCCGAGCTTGTCTCATGTCTATCCATGCAAGGCCATATTGTACATCCTTTGCAGCTTGATTCCCTATTTTTACCGGGAGGGGATTTTCCCCTGAGTGTCGCTATCCTACACATGTAGCCTTGCATTGAGCATAGGTATGTTCCACTGCTTGGAACTAGTTTGTTTGCCCCTATGACACTCATCTCCTCCTAGTCTGTAACTATAAAGCAATTTTATTCTTTTTCAAGCTTTTTAAATATTTGAAAAAGTCCAAAAAATTCAAAAAACCAAAAAGATGGACAAGGAAAGATGTTATCTTTGGCAGTTGTCAAGTCATGTTGCCTTCAAACATAGCACTGTCTATCACATCCATTGGTTGGGTTTATAGTTTGACTTTAGGAGCTGTACTTGTTTATCTGAGTTTATCTCCACCGACTGCTTAAGCTTCTAGTCCCCATGGAGCCTCTGTCGATGCCTCTTGTGTCGCAGAGATGTCCCAATTTGTATATCGAGTCTATGCTGCCTTTATGTAAGTCACCATATGCTGTTATGCTCTTGTTCAAAGGAAGTTGATACCTGAGTCGGCCATTCCTCAGTTATCTTGACTTTGCATATCGGCCATTCTCGGTACAGTTACTAGTTCATGCACCTTATGATCGATTCCTTCCACATTATACAGCTTTTCTGAGTACCTCATGTTGCATGATGGGGGATGCCTTAATTCCCTCCTTCTAGCGGATTTCTTCCCATCGAATTTAGATCATTTATTCTAGGATTGGAATCTAGAGTCATTTTTCAATGCCTTGAGACTTGCAGTCATCAGTGGCAGGTTCTCTTACCATCGATAGTCTTTGGGAATACATCAATGTGCCCTGATCGATGGATCCTCTCAAGTGTTCAACCTCAACACACTTATTCACACTTGTTAGTTTGCACTCTAGTACCTTGATTCCCATTTTCATTATCAGTGGGTGATCTCGCATCTGTTAACGGTATACATCAATGACCAGTAATCAGATGATAGACTACTATGTTCGACCTCAACACCTCTATTCACATAGTAGGACATGTACTCGTAGCGGTTTGTGTAGAAGATCTTCCAGATTGTTGGAATCTCTTATATGCTACCTCCTTGATCGTGCCAGTGTTCATGAGATTTCAGCTCTCGTGACTTGATTCCAGTATATGTCAGCCATTTCCAACCATTATGGAGATCTTGATCCATTATATATCTTCAGCCATTATGGAGATCATGGTCCTTTGTATATCTTCATCATGGAGATTTTGATTTATGTATATTGTACGTGGCGATGACCACTTATGTGATATCTTGTATCATGCCTATTCATGGCCATTGTACTCTTATGTATCTGGGACGGCTATATGTATTTGTAGTTATATGCAGATTTGTATCATTATACTATGTTGATTGGGTGGCTGGTATTCCATTTGGGATGCTTCATCACTCCACTTCTGGGATGGAATTATAATGTATTTCGGCCATCGTATGACCCCTCTGACCTCACACATTAGGGGTCATCTGTTATAGCTGATTTTACTACTCCAGGTGAATCACACTTCTATGGCCTTCCCCTATCCCTTTGTAGACTCCTTAGACCCCTTGGACCATTTTTTGTCCTTTGATGTTTCCTAGTAGACCATACCTTAAAACATGTGTAAATTCATATACACAACTTTTAAACCCCTAATCATGTATATACGCGGGTTTGACCCCTAAAACTGCGTACATCGAGATGTGTACAAAATCCAAATCCTTTTGGAGTTTTCCTTGACATGGATCCGACTCACTTGACTCCTGGCCTTCCCTATGCCTTAATATCTTTCGGATTCGACCTTTCATTACCCATTTGAAAATCTATATAAGGAACTCTATGGTGCATTGAAGGCGTATGAGAGAATTGAGAGCAAAGAAACTATAGTCCATTGTTGTCAGAACTTGTGCTTGAGTTTGCATCCCTTTGTTCCTTGGAGCACTTTTGTGTTCTTCCCAAGTTTGCCTTTTGCTTGTGAGCTTGCTATCAAGAGATGGAGGATTGAGGTGGTGGAGGCCCAAGTGGGGGATTCAGTTTCTTCGATTCACAGACGTGCCGACAGAGTTTGTATCCATTGTAATATCTGATTTTATATTAATAGAAATATGTTTTCCTGTCCAATAATGTATGTTTGAATGAATATTTTGTCAATGGATGTTTTCAAATGCTTATACATTGTTGATTATATATGCTAGAATAGATCTAACACCATCATATATAGTATGATTGTATTGTTTACTTGTTGTTGAGGAAGTAACCTATCAATTCAAGCTGAAGTTGGAAAGCTCAACGGGGATCTATTTCAACCTTCCAGAATAAGGTATGAGGTCTGATCCTTTAGTGTTAGATATTTAATTTCTATTGCATATTGGAAGGGATTTATTTCTGGAGTCAAGCTGTCTGTTGTGGTACCCCAAGCCATAGGAATTTCTCTCTGTAACAGATATATACTTTATTACTGAATTTTCCCGACGAGGAGAGGTGGTAAACCTAGGATTTTGTGAGCCCAGAGGTGTTCTAAGTATTGATGAGTACATTGCAGTGTATTGCTTTCTAGACATAGAAAAGGTTGGGAGTCAAATCCCGACAAACTTGATCCGGGTGCTGGGACTGAAGGCCATACTATTGGCACTTGGTAGGATAGCCGGTCTAACTTCACTCCAGCGAGCCTTGTGGCCATTGATGTTCTATGTGGTGGAGTGTATGAGACCTACAGTGTACGACTAGAGCACTACGCTGTTGAGTAACATGAAGCAGCAACTCAGTGACTTCAAGATGGGTAGGGTGAGAAACTTCGGTTTTGGCAGCATATTGAGCACGTTCTTCTCTGAGCGTGTACTAGGGCTAAGCCCTAGAGTGGACATTCCTCCACACAGAGTTTGAGATCCGACCCAATGACATTGGGAAAATGTTATGCACAGAATGGGCGGAGGTAGGGTGGCTAACCCCTACCCAGCAGACTTCTTTCCATGGTGGTGGCGGTAAATCATTGCCATCAATGACTACCCCTATGTAGGGATAGATTTTTGGGGAGATCTAGACATGCCCCTACCACCAGGAGCAGCATATGGTGACATAGGTAACAAATCCCAAACCCTCTTTTTAAGTTTTTTGAATTATTAAATTTTTTGTGGTTTTTTATATATTGACTCAAAAGACATGTTTTGGTGTGACGACACATAGTGACAATCTATCATGTGTATGCAGATGTTGGACCACGATGACCTAACGGTTTCCCTTGTCATAGACGAAGGGGAAGAAGAGACAACATCATGGGTGCAGATGTAGAGTGGACGCTCCAAAGCATCCACACAAACTTTGTATGCTTGACACATAGGGTACCCATGCTACAAGTCGAGGACTTTCCTGAGGCCATGTAGTGCTAGGTGGTTGGTGTACCACGGGCATGGGTTCGATTATTTCAACGGCTATCTAGATTCGTGGTGTGCTACCATGATCAGAACCCTCCTCCTCCTCCTCAGGCTTAGAGTCCCGAGAGTATTTCTTTTTGTACTACCGTGTATTATATTTTGGTGGCTCGGAAGCCCCGATTTTGTATTATGACACTTATGTATTATGACGTCACATTTTGGATGTTAATGAAATTTTTTTATGATGATCGATTTTATTTATTTAAATGTGTGTAAAAATGTATGTTTGTGATATGCTTATGGTCTATGAAAGAAATTCCAATCTAACACATAGTTAGCATATGAGTCAGCAACTTGATTAAAAATTCTTGAGACATGTATGTATGTTATGTTCTCAAATTGCTGTTCTAGAAATCTCACACGTAAGAATCTTCGTAATAATGTTGGATCCCTAATACGATACAATCCATTAAGCTGTGAAACCACTAACTGTGAATAAAGACGTACCTCAAGAGAGAGAACACCATGTGAAATGGCATCCCGCAATAACTTGATAACGACACTATATTCAGCAACATTGTTTGAAGAAGGCCGTAAACATATGCCTTCTAAAGACAATACTTGACTCATAGGAGTATAAATCACCCAAGCAGCTGAAGCTGAGTTTTGAGTGTGACGACTAGCACCATCAGAGAATCCTATGTAAGTGGAAGACTCCATCGACATTTTCCATAAGAAACGAAAGCTAATCAACAAACCCAATCACCATAACAAAACCTAACTATGCAAAAAACTATACAATAATATATAGCAATTAGCCCTAGCTGAAGATCATGCATAGTATTTTTTAAGACAGAGCCCATTTCTAGGCTCTACCAAGGCTGTCCCTTCATAATGCACCAGCTCATAAGCACCCTTCTCTAACACACATTTGACTATGTAAGGACCATGCCACATGGGATTAAAATTTCCTGCCCCCAATGGTTCTTTATCTTGATCCCACAAAAGGCCCAAATCACCTTCACTAAACTTCCTCGGACGGACAAACTTATCATATTGGACCTTAACACGATGCTTATTTACTTCTAGAGCCACTAAGGCATCACGGCGCTGCTCATCAAGTTGCTCCAACTGGACCAAATGTTCCTCCAATGCAAAAGTGTCTGGTAAAAGCTCTATAGATAGCTTCAACGAAGGGATTCTGCATTCAACTGGAAAGACAGACTCCGCCCCATGTACGAGCTGATATGGAGAGAAACCCGTGGCAGTCTTAACCATAGTTCTATAGGCCCACAAAGAAAGATATAACATGATATATGAATTCATCTTGCTTTGCGTGATGGTTCATTGGAGAATGGACTTAAGTGATTTATTCACTGCTTCAACTTGTCCATTCGCCTAAGGGTAATAAGAAGAGGAGTTCTCCTACTTATACCCTAACTTTGAAGCCAACTCTTCCATCATTTTATTCTGAAAGTGCCTACCATGATCAGTGAAAATCTCTTTCGAAATACCAAACCAAGTAATAATTTGGTTGAAAATGAAATGTGTGGCTGTCTCACTGTCAGATTTAATCATGGGCATAGCCTCTACCCATTTCATGAAATAATCGACAACCACTATAATGTGATGATGCCCCCCAGCCGAAGCTGGGTTGCAATCCATGAAGTCAAGCCCCCACTTGGTGAAGGGATTGGCGGTGATAATCAAATGTAACAGGGCAGGACGCGAGCGCATATTGCGTGCAAACACCTAGAAAGGGTGACACTTCTTGATGGCATTGACACAATCTTTAAAGATTGACTTCCAAACATATCCTGCTCTCAATATTTTTTGGGCTGTTGAAAGCCCAGATAAATGACCACCACACGTCCCTCCATGGAAATCATTCAGCACAACCTCATGCTCATCATGGGTTAAGCAATGACGCAAAATGGAATCTACCCCAAGGTGGTACAAAGTGTTATCCATTATAAGGTAGTTCTTAGCTACATGACGTAATCGTCATCGCTTTTCCCATGAAAGGTGAGTAGGGACCTTCAGCATTTGCAAATATAAAATGATATCCCTGTACCATGGGTCCAAAGTTGAGATAAGGAAAATATGCTCATCGACAAACGTATCCTCATAAACCTCCTCCTCCTCCACACTTGGAAAATCATAAATGAGCTCTGGAAAGATCAACGATTTCTTCGATTTCGCCAAAACAAATTCGAGATCGAATTCTTTCAAAATAACAATCCACTTATTGTATTTTACCACAATCATCCTTCTAGTGAGGATGAACTGAAATGGATTGACATGAGCTACCACCAAGTTCTGGTAAAGGAGAATGTAATGTCTCAATATCTGAACCGCATGAACGGTGGCCAAGGCAAGTTTCTCTACATGATAATAACAGATTTCTGCATCAATAAGGTTCCAGTTCAAATAATATATGACATGCTCGTGGAGCTCCTCATCCTCCTGAACCAAAACCATACCAACTATCTCTATGGACGTGGCCACATAAATAAAAAAATCATGGGGGACAATGCTAAGGCTCACTTAAGAGCATTAAAGGACTCCTGGGCTCTCTTATCCCAGAAAAAGTAGTGTCCTTCTTTAAAAGACGCATAAATCCTTTAGTCAAATTGGCAAAATTAACCATGAATCTCCACAAGAAATTTGCCATGCCTTGCAAACACTGAAGATGTCTAATATTACACGGGGGAGACAATTGAAGTATTGCCTCAACCTTTAAGGGATTGACTCTTATACCCTCCTTGGATACAATGAACCCTAGCAAGCGACCAACAGTCACAGAATAGATGCACTTATGAGGATTTAACCTAACCTGGTAATGGCGACATCTTTCGAATACTAATCTCAAATGGTATGGATGATGCACTCTCAGACGAGAATGAGCAGTAATATCATCCAAATACACTTCGATAATCATTTTGATATCATGAAAAATTAAGGTCATAGCCTGCTGAAATGTAGCTCCGGTGTTTTTAAGACTGAAAGGCATCTTTCGATATGCAAAGATACCCCAAGGACAAATAAATGCAGTTTTATGTTGATCCTCAGGTTTGATCTAAATCTGATTATATCTGGAAAAACCGTTCATGAAGGAGAATACCTCCCTTCCCGCACACTCATCCAAAATCTAATCAATAAATGGTGCGGGAAAATTATCCTTAGGACAAGCACGATTTAAATCACAGAAATCAATGCATATACAAATCGATCCCTTCTTCTTATCAACCGAAATGGGATTTGAA
>LPNX011004642.1:12656-46147 GCA_001517045.1 Pseudotsuga menziesii | reverse complement strand
AAAGTAGTTTTTTTATGATACCTATCCCCAAATTTATATTAAAAAAGTGTTTAAGACCTATACGGTATTTCAAATTTAAAGAAATTTCATTGGCTAACACACGACGACATGGAATTTGAATAAAAGTTAAAAGGCCCATTTTGAGTTGAAATTTCCTCTAATGACTCTGTCAAGGGAACGGGATATATAAAACCGGTTTTCAACAGCTTCTCTATCTCAGCCTTAATAGCGGGTGCTTTTCTAGGATTCATTGCATGCAAGCATTGTCGAACGGGCTTCGCATTCGGATAGGTCTTAATCTCATGTTCAAAAATACGAGGGTCGATACTTGGCATTTCCTCGTATGACCAAGAAAATATGTCACGAAACTCTTTAAATAGCTTGGTATACTCCTTGATTTCATCAGGGGAACAATCCGCCCTAATGTAGATGTTCTCAACTTTGCCAGGATCGCGAGAAATATTGATAGGAATAGTAGGTGATAAATTCGCCATGTTCCCATAAGCCATCTGACCAGGAGAGCTCAATGGAACCATGAGACTACCAATATTCTCACGAAGAATCTCCCTAAAGTCCTCACACTCCATAAAGTTAATCTCGGGAAGAAAATATTATCTATGATGTAACTCTTCCCAAGGTGGCTCAAACCCAGACATGGCCTCAATAATGGCTTCATCTGATGGAAAAACATCGTCAAGGAAATCATGTGCATGAGAGGACTCAATTTTCCATGCAAGTAGTACATATGGGTCCTCCTCCTCCGTACACAAAGAGGAAGGACTAGGCTCTACAACACAATCAAGATTCGCTTGATATGCTATCATCGCTACAGGCAATGGCACATCCATTTCGACAGGTCCATTCGAAGGACTTGGTGAAGGAAGAATCCAAGAATATTCCATATGGGTAGTGTGAAAAGACACCAAATTCAAAGAATATGAAGCCCCACCAAAACTAGATCCTATCATAAGAACGAGCGCATGACAGCTAAAGGTCCCCATAAGAGATGGATACATACCTACACCCACACTCCCAGTTGCCAGCTGAGAATGATTGATAATCGGGATAGAAGCTCTCGATGATGCACTAACACTCAAACTACATAATGATGTCTGATCAATCGTGACGATATTCCTATTAAATGGAAAGCATACTACTCGAAAGAGAGAAGAGGCTACGGCTTACATACTATACATCCAATTCTATCCCAGCAAAATATTGTAGTCAAGGGGCACATCAACCACCTCGACCTCGATTGCAATTGTATTCCCTCCCAATTGGACCTTAAGAGAAGGAAGAATCCCATGCGGCCGAAATGATATACCATCAAAGGCAGTCAACATAGTAGCGGATTGAGACAACTCGGGAGAACCCAAACCCTTCCAACATGACAAAGACATCACAGAAGCAGCAGCGCCTTCATTAATAATAGTGTGTTTGATGGTCATATTAAGACACTCTACATGAATGAAAAGAGACACATATTAAGGCAATAGAGGTTGTAGTCCCATGGTTTCAAATTTGATAACAGAAGAAGAGTTATCATCACTAACCCTAAGAGCAAAAAGCAAGGATTTCCTTTGTGGAGGACAACTCTGAAGTACTTCAAGCGTGGACATTGCACAAGGAGTTTGGCCCAAATCCTTGACAACGAAATAGTTCTAGGCCGCTCAGGCATTAGGATTGTGCCTCGAATGCTTTAGGACTCCCTTAGGAATGCGAGGTGCAATTTCAAGTTTATCCATAGTGTTTTCAATACGCAAAGGGCTCTCGGGTGGAGCAGGTTCTTTTCCAAGTTCTGGTTGTGACCAACCATAATCTTTCACACGAGTCACAACCTTAGTAGCACATACCATGTTGATGCAACCATGACCAGTATTGGATTTCGACGGATTGTGATCTCCACCCGATGCACAACGAGGATCATTGGTCCTCAAGTTCATATTTTGATTATGGGGTAAAGGATTAGTTAGCACAGCTGGGCCCTGTGCTATGAATCTCGAGGCATCTTCCATATGAGGGAAAAAGTGAGTGAGGTGGTCCTCCTTACACAATTTGCAAGGAAAATTCACCTTATGTTTAGACTGCTTGCCCCTAAGCATTACAAGCGTTCTTGTCATTAAAATTAGCATTTTTCGTTCTTGTTCCCACCCTTACGATTATTTTTACCCTTTTTCTTATTCGTTCCGGGCTGTTGGTTGCCCTTCTGGTCCAACGATTGCACGGAAAGTAGAAATCATTGTTTCGATGGGTTAAGACAAAGTCATGGCTTGTCCCGAAGCAGATTGATTAATAGACAATTGGTTCACTTGTTTCACAACCGAATCCATAGGTTTGGCACTTATACAACCCACAATTCCATCGGCATGTGGTCCAGGCTTGATCTTGGGAACAAAACTAGATCACGGAGAGTTAGGTAGAATCTCATACAAAAGTCTGGATTGAGTGTAGATCAAATCCAACTCTTGTGCCCTAAAGATTTCTTGTTCCTCGTTTTGGACTCCGGATGTAGAAACATCCTTCGTGATGTAAGGTAACAACGACTTGAGGAACCACTCAAGGAGAAATTCCGGTGGTATAAAGGCTTTAATCAACCACTTTTGTCTACGCCACTCTTGAATATGATTCAAGATATGTGTGGCTTTGTCTTGTCGAAATGTCTATAAGAGTTATATACCAACGTCGTAACGCACGGGTAGCTGAAAGTGATTAAGGAAATTCATGGCAAGGTCATTGAATAAAACGAATGCCTCCCTTGGTAATTCTATATACCATTTTGCTACAAGCCTGGTGAGGTGGCATTGAAATAGCCTTAAACAGATTGAGTCGTCATGTAAGGAATTGGAAGAGCACCAAAGGTGAAAAGTAGTGACATGCTCACTAGGAGCTTCTCCAGCTTTGCCCTCGAACTTGGGAATGTCCGAAGGAAGCTTGTTAGGGACGGCTGGCCATGCCGGGTCATGAGATACCAGATAGTTCATAAGTCTCGATAAGTCAGGTAAGTTCAATGTTGCGAGGAAAGGGAGCCTAGGTTGAGCCGGTCTATGCCACACTCCCTGATAGTTCTGGTTCATGTAAGGCTGATTGCTATAAATATCATGGCCTTGGCCATAATATCCTCCTCCCATTTGACCCGTGTAGGGCTGCATGGAAGCATTATGATGTGGCGTACCATGACTATGTGGTGCTACAAAGCCATAATTGGAAGAGGTGTACCTTCACTATGCGGTGCTTCTCTGACACACGACATCTTCATAAAAGGATGCCAGTATAACTTTGAAATTGATGAACCTAATCATGTAGAGGTGTTAAAGCTTTATCCAGAGATTTCTTACACTTCCGTAGAAGAATTTTTCAACGAGTACCTCCCTCTCCCACTTTAAGAACAAGAAAAGGAAGGATCACTTATTTCAAACTTGAAGATGAAGGAAGAAAAGGACAGATCACTTCTGTCAAACTTGAAGATGATGGAAGAAAAGGAAGGATCACTTCTTTCAAACCTGAAGATGATGGAAGAAAATCTAGGATCACTTCTGTCAAACTTGAAGATGATGGAAGAAAAGGAAGGATAACTTCTTTCCAACTTGAAGATGATGGAAGAAAAGGAAGGATCACTTCTTTCACACTTGAAGATCAAGATGAAGGAAGAAAAGGAAGGATCACTTCTTTCAAACTAAAGATGAAGGAAGAGAAGGACCAGAAGTAGAAGAAACGACTCCACATATTAGTTTTAGTTTTATTTTTAGAAATGTTTCCCAAAGAAAACATAATTTCTTGATAGAGCGCTCCAGGAGTATTCATTGAATCAAGATAACTTCAGTGGAGTATAAGTTTCAGTTTTGCTATTTATGTTGATAACTAATCATATGATCAAGATAAATTAGTTGCAGTATCCCTTTCAATGTATAATGAACCATGATGATTGTTGGCCATGACGAATGAATCAGATATGTTATGTTGGCAACCAATATACATATAGTGCATATGTGAAAAGGATGGTTGTGATCTAAATATGGATGAAACTTGAAGGGTAAGGGCATAAATATGGATTAAATTTGAAGTGTAAGGACATATTTTAATTGGAATGATTATTAATGGTTTAACTTTTATGTATGGAATGAGCTAAACTCTATATTAATTGTATATTTGTTAGTGAAATTTGCTGGAATTTGGCCTGAGATATTTTTGCTGAAATTGTCATGTTGATTGTTGAAATTGTAATTTTGGTTGCAAAAATGGATTCGGCATCTTGAACAATTTCAACAACCTGAAACTGTAATTTCAACAATTATCATTGGATTTTTGTCAAAAAATTTGCAAGCAAATTGGTGCAAACAGTCTAGAATTTAGCTCACTGCACCAGAAAATTGTTGCAAATGGTCTAGAGTTTAGCTCACTTAAAGTATTGATATGTTAAAATACATAAGTTTTTTCATTTGATTACAACAACAACAAAAAATCTATTTTATTCAAATAAAATTAATATTAAATATTTAATTTTTATATTAAAAAACAATAATTTTATACTGTATTATCATTTTTAAAAACTTTATATATATATATATATATATATATATATATATATATATATATATCTAAAATTTGAAAGAGTTTTAGTTTGAGTTGAAGGAACCTAGAAAATTCTATAACTTATTATTCAAAATATATTGATGTTATATGGATACATTCTTGTGGGGTGGACATGTAAATAAAATTTTATTGGAGTAGGGTGGACATGTAAATGGAATTTTCTTAGGATGGGGTGGATATGTAAATGGAATTTTCTTGGCATGGATAATGCAATTAACTATTAATTTGAATGCTATGTGACTTGTATATGTGTTTTGAATAATTAAAAAAAAATTGGTAAATAAAATTATATATTTTTTGGATAATATTTTTTAGTCATAAAATAAATAAAGAATATGATTATTAATGAGTGAATTATTTTGAGTAGAACTTATGAGAGAATCAACTCGAACCTTAAGACAATAAATGATGTTATTATGTTATGCTTGTTCAACAACATAATCATTTTGTATCTTACCAATTCTTTTAGATGAAGTGGTCAAATTCAATAAGGGAATGTTCAAATTGGTGGGCTCCTTGAGAGTTAATAGTTTTTCTATATTTTTTTGTGTGGTAGAGGTTATGTATAGTTTATGAAAGATATAAAACACTGTAATATACTTCAAAATCTATAAATAAATAAAATTTTTATAGCATATATCTATAGATAAATCATTAAAAAATTTAATTGTAACATGACATTCTTTGAATTTTGAGAGTTTATTGCACAAACTTCACATCAGATGTTCGATCATTCTTTCATAAACTCAGAATCCAATTCTGAATCAAAATAGCTTTCAAAACAGTTCACTGTTAAACCTACTTCTAATTTTACTGTTACTTCCACAGTTATCCTTTCGCATTCCACAAGTTGCCTTCTGCAAAGACCTTTCCGCAACTGTAGATTGTGGGTTGTGGGGCTCATGTAGACTATAAACAAATAAACCTTTTGCAACAACCTCCTGCAATGACCCTTCCGCAATGTGGATTGCGGGTTAAATTTTTAACTTATAAAATTATCTTTCTACAAATCCTATGAGCCGTCGATCTCCTTGCGGCCTCAATCTCAACCATCAATATGAATTCCTTGTGCATTCCATAATGAAACTATCACAACTCTTGTGAGTTGTCGATCCCTTCACGACTTCAATCTCCACAATCAATCTAAATTCCTTTGCACATCAACTCCTTCCGCAATGCAGATTACGGATTGTAGGCTCACCATCCAACTTTTCCAAACTGTGCTTCCACAATTTGGTTTTCTGCAAATCTTGTGAGTCATCGATCTCCCTATGGACTAGATCTCAGCCATCAATTTCATTTTCTTTATGTATCAACACCTTCCACAATGCGGATTGCAGATTGCGGGTTTCACATTTTAATCTACAAAATTATCGTTCTACAATTTACCTTCTACAATTCTTGTCAGTCGTTAATCTTCTTGTGGTTTAGATCTCAGCCGTCAGTCTAACTTTCTTTGCGGATCAACAACTTCCGCAATGCAGACTGCAGATTGCAGGTTTTACACTTTAATCTACAAATTATCATTCCACAATTTTTCTTTCACGATTCCTGTCAGCCGTTGATCTTCTTGCAGCTTAGATCTAAGTCATCGATCTGATTTTCTTTGTGGAGATCAACAAATATCCTTCCAGATTGCGGATTGTGAACATGCCTTCCTACTTTCCCAAATTGTTCTTTCACAAATCCATCTTCCGCGACTCCTATGAGTTGTTGATCTTCTTACGGCTTAGATCTCAATCGTCGATATGATTTTCTTTGCGGATCTACGACTAAACTTGTGGATTAAATATTTAATACTACGGGTTCAAAAGGTTTTGGTTTGATTTGAGGGTTTGTTTTACTGTCAATTTAACTAGATTTGGAGATTATCTTGATGCTTAAATATTTTCTTGATTCTGTCATCTAAACATGAAGTAATAAAAATATAACCAATTGTACCAAGTCACTTATGAGTTATGTGAGGTTTAATTAAGGTTTCTCTGGAACAAATGCTGGGAAAACAAAAGTGGAGAATTTGTTCCTGCCAACTAACTCCCAGAGCAGCCAAATTACTTACTCTAGAACCCTTGAGCATGTTCATTGAACCACAAGAGAAAAATACTTAATGCGCCATCTCTTTCATTTTATAGATGTTAATCCTCGTCCAATGCTAGCTTCCTGCTGCTCATTGACATATTAATAAATAGTATTTTGCCTAGGAATTGGTCATTTCTTATCCTCCTGCTCTTTATCCCTCACTAAGAGTCCATACCTGATTTTTGGGGATGATGCCTCCTGCATCTTGAGTCATCACTCAATGGTTTTTTCCACTCGTACTTTTCCTCTTGTGGGTCAGCAAACACTCTTCAAAAGATATATCCACTTTTGTCTCCCTTTAACATATTTTATTAAATAGAACTGTTTGTATTACAAACTGTTTTACTTTTTACTTTACTTTCAAAAATAATAAAAATAATCAATAAAGTATTTTTCAGCAGAATTAATGATAATTATTAATACAGGGGGTATTACATACACCTCCCCTTTAAACTGTTATAAATTTTGTTTTTATTCTTCCATTATAGCTTCTTAGAACAAGTTTGAATATGCATCGTGCATATTACTTTCCAGCTCCCAAGTAGCTTCTTCTGGACTAAGGTGCTTCCATTGCACCTTTACTTGTCTGATGGTATCGTTTTGTAGTAAAA
Source organism: Pseudotsuga menziesii (assembly GCA_001517045.1). Classification (NCBI taxonomy): domain Eukaryota; kingdom Viridiplantae; phylum Streptophyta; class Pinopsida; order Pinales; family Pinaceae; genus Pseudotsuga; species Pseudotsuga menziesii. The sequence goes on along the minus strand of LPNX011004642.1, from coordinate 38,867 downwards.
TTTCTCTCCTGGTGAGAATGCACTTCGGTCCCACTTGGAACTCTCCCTCAGGTTCTACCTGGATCACATTCCAATCAATCACATGAGAAACACCATATACATATCTTTTTAATAGAGAAACATGAAACTCATTACGCACTTTAATATTGGGTGGTAGAGCTAACTGGTATGCAACCGGCCCTAGTTTAACTAGAATTTCAAATGGCACACAATACACGGGTTTTATCTTCTTATACTTTCCCAATATCAACGTACTTTTCTTGGGCTTTACCTTTATGTACACATGATCACCCACGTGGAACTCTCTAGGAGTTCTTTTTAAGTCAGCATAACTTTTCTTCCTGTCTTGGGAAGCCTTTAAGTTTTGTTGTACCTATTTCACTGTTAGTTCCATTTCTTTTAATAAGTCAGGTCCTAACATTAATCTATCAATTGGGATACTCCATGAAATTGGGGTATTACACTTACGCCCATAATATATTTCAAACAAACTCATTCATGCAGAAACTTGAAAATTATTATTATATGCGAATTCAACTAAGTGCAGGTAATATGCCCATTTACCTCGTTTTTCCATGACATACATCCTTATCGTGTCCTCTAAGAATTGATCTACTCTTTTAGTCTTCCCATCCATTTGTGGATGATATGTAGTACTGATATTTATCTGTGTGCCCAAACCTTTCAACAAGGCTCTCCAGAAGTTACCTATAAACTTTGCGTCTCTATCTAAGACTATTAACTTTGGTACAACGTGTAGCCTGAATATTTCTTTCATGAAGATATATGGAATGTTAACAACTTTATAGGTGGTGGTGCTGCCTTTCACACACCTAAGGGTTAATGGCAATAGAAATCTTCAAGCTGCTAGGTGTGTCCTTGGGGGTAAGTCTTGAGTCAAGTACTATAACTTGATCTTGACTCCTCCGTTTATGCCAAACTCCTAACGAAGCCAGGGGGTGTGGTCCCTAAGAAAGAGTTCAACCAAGGATATTTATATTTTAGTTCTTAATGGTGAAATTAAGTTGTTTTTAGGATTTTTTTGGTAAATAATTTTGTCGCAAGATTGATGCAAAATAGTTTAAACATTCAACAACATATAACATGACTGTATAAAGATTAACATTGACAAAACTAATAATAAAATAAAAATAATATCGTTGTGTACTCATATCAGTGCCAAATGGAGTCAAAATTGCTGCTGAAACATAAATGTTTTGCAACGTGTCTTGGTCAGTTTTAATTATCACAGGTGAGTTGCTTTAAGGGAAAGGGGATTCCCAATATACTTATGAAGTACTGATAATATGTCCAGAAATATGAACAAATTGGTTCCTCACTCAAAAATGTGGGCTAAATAGGAGTCTCTGAAAAGGTGTTCAACACTACATCAACAAGGGTGTAGCCTAACTGTATCTCGAGGTCACTGTTCAGTGGTTCCCGCTTCCTTTGAGAAATTTTCCCAATAATGTCAAAAGGTGTTGTGCTGGATTTTCACAATGTTTCAAAGTTTGTTTATTTTATTACTATGAGTTAATTATTTAGATATGAAGGATTGATAAGTGCACATTCCTGCTTTTGATTGTCCCAAAGCTCGGGGCGAACCTCCGATGGGAATGAGCATACACCGTAATTGGAAAATGTCTATTCCAATTGTATTGAAGCAAAAATAATGTGGCAGCAAAATAAAAACTAAATTCTAAAAGAATTCACAAGTTATGTGTCACTTTATGATAACCCACCAATAATCGACAAGAAGCCTTTGGTTGGTGGAGAGAGCTACTTCATGGCAACGAGCAAGGGAACCAAATTATCTAAAAAAAATTAAAGATGGAAAATAAAATAAATAAATAATATATATAGCCTTTCAAGAAGGTGTATTTTGTGCATGTGATTGTTAGAAAAAATCAAACAACAAAAGAGACACTACCAATCACCCCAGGGGGGATGAAGTGTGGGCGTTGTGTAACCCACTTGATTTATTTATTAATTATGATTAAAATATCAGAAAAATGAAATTAAAATATTTATTAGAACCTATAAAACAGATCTAAATACTTATACAACTTTATGGAGTGAAGGGGAAAGAAGAAAAGGGTAAAATTGAGGTTTTTTGGTGTCCTGGAGACCCAAAACTTGAATTTTGAGAAAAGATTCTTCCTCTTTTTCTTTGGAACTTCTAAAAACCATAAATTTAAATTATTAGAATGTGATGGAATGAATAAATAAAAGTTAAAAATTAAAACTAAATTCAGTACTTACACAAGATTGGAAAAAAATACCAGTTTTTAGAGCATTGAAATGACAACTTTAGATTTAATAAAAGATGATTCTTTTTTATGCAATTGTAAAACTAAATTATCTGATATGATAAATGAGTATATTTAAAATATCATAATTTTAAATCAGATATATAAAATTTGCATATTCAATCTAAGTAACCAGATAAAGGAGAGAGAAATGTTTTGATAAGATGGAGAGCAACTTCAAGCCTTGCTTGATCTTCTTATGGAAACTTTGGAGACCCTGTAAAAATATGATGAAACTTGAGATATTATAAAAGAAGAAGAAGATACAGCTAAGTTCAAATCCTACATTGAAAAAATAACCTGCAAAATATATCTATGAGAAATCCCTGCATAAAAAGAGTTAAATCTAGTTTGCTCAAAAACAAGAAATGAGAAAGAGTTGAAATACAACTGAGTATGAACAAATACTCTCCTATATCTTGAGGTCAAAATACCAGTAATAAAATTAAAACAAGAAATTCCTACTCTATGTTCCTTAGGATGACCTTCTAAGCTAGATCTAATATAAATTTTAAGCAAAAAGGAAGAAACAATTCCTAAATTTAGCAATATCACCTCAATACTTGCAAGCATTCATCTCATAACACAGAATGGGCCTCCAAAGTTCACAATTTTATTCATAAAATAGAAACAATACAAAATAGCACAGGTTTCATGCATCCATCCTCAACAAAGGAGGAAAACCCTGCTTTTATAGCAAAAAAAAAGCTAAAACCCCAAGGGTGCGAATTTGACAAGTGTGAGGTGCTTTGTGGGTTGAGATAATGGTGGGAGGAAGGCTTGAGTGTTGGAATGAAGGGCTTCCACATATATTTAGGTATCCCACTTGGTTTGGGAAGCCTTTATCTCCTCTAACCACTTCATCCAAGTGGCAAAACGACCCTCCATGAGTGAATTCACCCCCCTTTTGTGGAAGTGATTTAGAGCCCCTCCTTTGATTGTTGAAGATGCTCCTCTATGCTCATAAATGTCCCAGACAATATCCTCAACAACTTTGACACCTCAGAGACAAGTCCCAAACAATTTTCCTTTTATTTAGGGATTGGATTTTCTCCAATTTTCCCATTTATTTGACCCTCCGAGTCATTTTGGAGAGAAAATCCAAATTAATAATTGAAAATTACTAATTTGACTCTCAAAAGTGGATTTAGGGGTTAATTTAGGTCATTTGGTCCAAAAATGAGCATCAACATGATCAAATTGGATCACTAGGCCCAATTTTATGACCTTTTGAAATATTACAATTAAAATACACTTTATAGATGATTTTATTAAAAAACTAAAAACTAAAAAATAGTAGGGAGGACTTATCGGATGTTCACAAAACTATGGACATATGACTAGAATGGTATTATACATAGACCCTAGGCTTTAATAACATTTCTGAGAAATTTTTTACCAAACTCACCATCCCCGCTTTGGAGGATTTTGAGTGAAAAACTTGAAAATTATATGTCGCTTAAAAAAGCATCATATAATTAACAAGGGAAAAAACACTCAAGGATGATGGCCTTGATGACCAAGTCTAGGAAGGACAATCATTTTACATTAAATAACCTCATGCTATGTCATTTATTACAATTCCCTCGAAAGGGTGTGAACATCCAAAAGAAGCCACAATTGGCCCTGATGAAACCACAGAACTTTCGAGAACTGAGTAAGAACAAGTGATTTGTCCTGATCCTTGGTGTCTCACTTGAAAAATATCCTAAGTCCAACTTAGTGGATAACATTTGGCTCCAACTACGGGACGTGTGCTCGATTATACTAAACCTCTAAAAACATCTCAACTTGAGAAAAAAACCTTAGTAGCACAAGATTTATATAAAACCAAAGCTTTCAATAAGTTGCTTTATTGAAAGGAACCAAAACTAATTAATGGAAGAGAGTTTTAGTCCTAAGTACATATAGAAATGCATAAAGAAAATGCTCAGTTTTAAGGAGCTTATTTTACTACTCTAAACATGATATAAAAAATTTAGGTGTAATCAAAATTCCAATGTAGCCACCTAAGAATTTTATTAATATAAAAAAGTTTTTCTTTGTCTTTGGTTATCATCCAAAGCAAGACGATATTATTCAGAAAATGAAAACCTGCGTGATGATCCATAATGGGTGGGTTGTATGAGAAATCATGGGCATGAATAACATCGTCAAACTTAGTCCAAACTGGTAGGTGATTGCATAGATAGCTTCTATCCATGAATGGATAGGTCTGATATAAAAATCGGCATGATGAGGCAGATTGACTACATTGTCATATTGATCATCAAGGCTTATCGAATGATGAATCATTGTATAAGCCTAAAGCTGCTCCAAATCATAAGGAACCTCTATATGTGAAGATGATGGTTGAGACTGATATTTTGTTAGTTGCATCATATCTCACTCCACTACATCGCTTCTCTAGCTCTTCATTGCTGATACTTCTGTATGTCTTAGACTAATCACATGTATAAACCACATGCTGCTCTTCCACATAAATATTTTCCAAGGCCACAAGATCCATGCTCTCTTCTTTAAAAACCTCATAGATAGGATATTCAATAAAACCATCAAGAGACTCCAAACTCCCTCAATTAGATATGGCATAGACAGAATTATCAACAAAACCATCAAAAGTTTCTGGTTCATTATTTTCCTCCTCGAAAATGTCATAGATTGGATTTTCCATGAATGTCCAGGAATCCTGATCAACATATTTTCTGAACATAAGGGATTGTTCATCACTTGTATCATGCTCCAGGTTATACTTTTCTTCCCCTTCATACTCATCTTCTTTAGAAAAAAATCCACAAGGCAGTAAATCTTCCATATTATCATCATTGTATGGAAAATAGGTAGGAGTGCCATTATGAACATTATAATTTTCAAGGTAAGCTTAATTATAAGCTTCTGTAATAGTTTCATCCTGAGGTAGATCTGGAGTACAAATGTGATCATCATCACTGAAATAATCATGAAATCATTCCCAATCATCAATATTCTCCGTTAATGTGACATGAGGAGGGTCTTCAATGAATGGCTCTTCATGCACATCATCAATGGGATTATCATGGATTTCTTCTTCATTTTGATCTCTTAGAGGTAGAACCCAATACCTATCATTTTCTATCTTGATGAGATGAGGTAATTTAGGGTCTTCCTCATGATATTCTATCCAGGGCAAAGAAGCATGAAGGAACCCTTCTGGGAACTTGTCTAAATATTCCACTGTAGTCTCTCCTATATACTATTGTCTCAAGAATATTCTAAGGAATTTTGAAAGGGAAGTAATACCTTTATTCGGAAGACAATTGAGATACCATGCATAAGAATTTACTCATAGAGTACTAACAAACATTTCAATCCACTAATACATAATATCAAAATTGCGACGGTTTTTCGTTGCTAATGCCATGTTTTTTCGTCTCACTTGTGACAATAATGACTGCGATGTTTCATGGATAATCGACAAACTTTATAAGATTTTGATATATAGATGAAAAACTGGCTGCCACATGTCTTCTATACAATGGCCTTGGAATTGATTTTTTAGAATTCATTTTCTATGTTTCGTCACTCTATCAACACGGTTTTCGTCCCTATAATGACCAAAATATGGCCATAAACTGCTACACAAGATATAGTTTCCACGAGAAACCATGTAAAATGTTCGACGATCATTTGCCTCTCTATCGATGAATTTTGGAATTTGGACAGAAATGTATTCCATGTAGTTATCGCTCTATTGACCAATTTGTCATCCCTAGAATGACGAAAATATGGCCAAAAATTGTTAGACAAAATTTAGTTTCCACATAAAAACGTGGAACCTATTCGACGAAAGTTGGTCACTCTATCGACAAATTATGGAATTTGAACAGAAATTTCTTCCACACAAAACTGTGGAAAACAAAACACTTTCAACGAAATATGCAAGCTAAATGGTAATTGTTCCACAAAATGGCATCTCTAGAGCGACGATACTCCTAGAAAGCCACCCCAGATTTCAATGGTTTTGCAGTACCCACGGTGAAAGTTGGTCGATATTGAGACAAAACCTGGAGGTTTCAAAAAAAAATTTAAAAACCATGGAAAGGCACCTTCCTTTCCACAGTTTTGGATCTTCAATAAGTGCTTGTGAACAAATACATACTATTGTGGAAATTGAACCTAGTGATAGAACAATTTTACTCACAACAATTATCAATTGTACATGCAAAATCACTCACAAAAGAGACTGAATATGGAGCTGAACACTAAACTGTATTAACTCAGTGTACAATAGCCAACCCTGTAATAACATAGGCTTCTGCATTAAATAATTACATCAGGGATTCAAATACATGAGGAGGCAATTCGAATCTAGTCAAAATCAGGCTTACTAAAAAAAAACAATTCCCCCATAGGTGCATAAAGTAGTTTCCAAATCAGTCATGGAGCTCACTAATTGGAAAAATAAATTAGGAAAGCTAAAGGGTGATGGAATGACAACTCATACATGATTTTCATAGGAGAAAAGAGCGGAGGATGTGGAGGACAAAAAACTATTTAACCTCACCTAGTCAAACTTTCCCAATTTCCTTAAAGCACTGAAAGAGCAGGCAATAAAGCTGAAAAAGTAGAAGGGCACCTAGGAGGCCATGAATAAAGCAGAATTGATTCCTTGAGGTTTCCCAAGCACTCCATGAGTCAAAGTAGGCAATTTTGACCACTATGGATAGGTAGATGACAACTTGCATAAGGTGGAATCATGAAACTAGGCAAATAAGACAAAAATGATTAATTTAATGTCTAAGGTAGCTAACTATGGGTTGATTATTCTAACACCCCCCCTTAAGCCTGACTTATGAATAATATATCAGAAAATCATAGGGCCTAGCAACAAGGCTTAGTCACCCTTTACATACTGCATGTCCATTTAAACAAGGAAAGAGGCAAAAAACCACATGGGAAAATCCTCCCTTAAACATGGACTGTAAAACAAAATTTAGAAATCTTCTCTTCACTCATGCTTCAGAGCATGATCAGAAATCCCCAGTAGTGATTTGAGATTGCTAAAGGTCTTCTCACAAAATTATTTGGTGAAGATATCAGCTACTTGTTCTGAAGATGAACAGAAGAGTAGGAGAATGGTGCCATCATGCACAAGCTCTCTGATGTAGTGAATATGGATCTCAATGTGTTTGGTTCTCTAATTCTAAACTAGATCATTGCAGATTCAAATGGTACTCTGGTTATCATAGTAGATGGTAGTTGAGTACTATGATTCGAAGCCACACTCTCCAAGTAACCCCTGCAACCATAAACATTGATTTGTTGCATTTACAACTCCTCTGTACTTTGCTTTTGGAGATGAGAGTGCAATGGCACTCTGTTTCTTGCTTGACCAGATGATTGGCCTTTCTGCAAGCATGAACACATATCCTGATGTTGACTTTCTATCTGTGCTATCACCTGCCCAATCACTGTCAGTAAACCCAATCAAATCAAGATCAGATTTTGCTTTATAGAAGATCCCATGTGTCCTTGTTCCCTGAACAAAGTTAAGGATCCTTTTGGATGCTTTCCAATGGATCTCATGAGGCTGATCCATGTATCTAGAATCCACACTTAGTGCATAAGAAATATCAGTTCTAGTATGTGTAAGATACAACAAACATCCAATCAATTGCCTATACAGTGTATTGTTTACCATAGGTGAAGAATCAGCTTCTTCCAGCTTCACTCCTGAAAGGAAAGGAGTCTTGCTTGGCTTGCAATCCTTCATTTTGAATTTGTTCAGCAAATCCAAGGCATACTTGGACTGGTAAACCTTGATTCCAGCTTTGGTTTGAGCAATCTCAAGCCCCAAGAATTGGCTTAAGAGCCCCAAATCTATCATGGAGAAGGCTTGGTTCATTGCACCCTTCAAGGAAGCAATCTCATCCTTTGAGCTTCCTTTTAATGAGAATGTCATCAACATATAACACAATGATCATTAATGAACCATTAATTAAATTCAAATAGACATTTGGATCTGATTTGCGCCGAACAAAATTCAGTGATAGCAAGAAGCTATCAATCTTGGCATACCAAGCCCTGGGGGCTTGCTTTAGCCCATACAATGACTTTCTCAACCTGTACACAAGATATGGGTTAGTAGAAAATCCTTGAGGCTGCTGCATGTATATCTCTTCAGTGAGATCTCCATTCAGGAATGCACACTTTACATCCATGTGATGTACCTCCCATTGCTTTGAAGCTGCAATGGCTAAGGCTAGCCTAATGGAGTCCATCTTTGCCACTGGTGCAAAGGTCTCATTGTAATCTATGCCATGAACCTATGAGTAGCCCTTGGCTACCAATATGGACTTTTACTTCAGAGGTGAACCATCAGCAGAAAATTTGGTCTTGTACACCCACTTACACTGAACTAGCTTCCTCCCTGGGGGAAGATCCACCAGCGCCCAAGTGTTGCTCTTCTGGAGTGAGACGAACTCTTCCTTCATGGCTGCTTGCCATCTTGGATATCCTGCTGCATCTTCATATGTCTGAGGATATGATTCCATGATCAGATAGAATTTCTCAGCAAACATAGGATCCTTCATGCACAGAGCAGTCTCAAATTGAGATCTAGTCCTCCTAGGGTCATTGGGATTCCCAGCTAGTTCTCCTGCTGCATGAATGGTATTGGCTGCCCACTTTGGCCTTGTAGGGCTATTAGGATCTACAATAAACTCATCACTATCAGACATATCAGAATTAGCATGTTCAACAATCTCTTCACTTACTTTCAGAGGTTCTGGTGGTGAAGAGGCTTCTCCAACTTCCACTGCTGCTAGGGGTTCTTCTTGAAATTGAACACACCTTTTGATGAAGGATTTGTTTGTGCTCAAATTTATCAGCTTGTACCCTTTTGAATATTTAGAGTACCCAACAAATAGACACTCTTTGCTTTGGGGCTGCAAAGCCTTTCTCTTCTCTGTTGGAATTCTAGCCCAAGACTTTGAGCCAAAAATCCTGAAATGGGTCACATCTGGCTTGTGCCCACTCCATGCTTCGAAAGGAGTCATACCATCAAGCTGTTTATGAGGAACACTATTCTAGATATAGGCTGTATAGTTTATAGCTTTGGCCCAGTACTTTGGTGGCAAAGTTTTGGCCTCTATCATGCATGTTGCCATCTCCTTCAGTGATCTGTTCTTCCTCTCAGCAACACCATTCTGTTGTGGTGTGTAAGGGATAGAATGCTGCATCTGAATACCTGCATCTACATAATATTGAATAAACTCAGACTTGACATACTCACCACCATTTTCATATCTGAGGACCTTGATTTTCCTCCCTGACTGGTTTTCAACCAAAGCCTTAAAGACTTTGAAGAGGCCAAAAACTTCAGACTTGTGTTTTGAGAAGTAAACCCAACAATACCTGGAAAAATCATCTATGAAAGTCAATGCATATTTGTCCTGACTCATGGACATATGAGGGAATGGGCTAGCAACATCACTGTGGATCAACTCGAGGGGTGCAGAGGTTCTCTCATGACTAGCTCTCTCAAATTTATGCTCTAGGTGTTTTCCTAGGATGCAACCTTGACAGACTCCTTTGGAAGTTTTTATCTTTGGTAACCCTATGACCATCTCCTTTTCACTAAGATCAGAAAGATACTTGTAATTTAGGTGGCCAAATCTTTCATGCCAAATCTTGCTAGCCTCATTAGCATGAATTAGAAGAGTAGAGGGGTTTGATTAGGGTAGGAAGTGTGAGAACATGTATACCTTCGAATTATGATTTACAACTCCTATTGCAATGAATTTACCACTTGAGATCTCTGCGATCTCAACTTCATCAGGGGAGAATATGAACTTCTTTGGAGACCCAGTGTGATTCATCGGATACACTGATAAGAGGTTGGAGGCAAGACTAGGAACATACAACACATTGCTGAATTGACCATGATCAATATCAATCCTCCCTTTGCCCAAAATTTTAGTGAGAGAGTCATTTCCCAGTACTATTGGTGGACCTTTCGACATGTCAAGTGAGGAGAATGCCTCCTTGGTCGAAACCATATGTCTTGAAGCTCCCGAATCAATGATGAAACTAGGTGAGCTTGATGTGCCAGCAACCAATGCATGAACTCTCTCCCTGTCTTCTGAACTTGATCCTCCTTCTCTCTTCTTTGAGCTGTCTGGAAGGGAGATTCCATTCTTCTCCAGGATTTGGGTCAGCATGTCTATTTGCTTCTTCATACAAGATCTTTCAGTGTGATTTCCCTTATTGCAGTATGCGCACTTACTCATTTCTCCTTTATTCTTATTCTTCTGGTAGTTCTTCTTGGAACCTTGTGGCTCCTCTGGAGACTTGTTCTTGTCTCTCTTTTGCTCAGGTGGTTTTTTAGCTTTCTTTTTGCTTTTTGAATCCACCCTCGAATCTCCAGCAACCAGAGCTTGGTCTTTGGATGGTTTGATGGTGCCCATCATCACCAGCTTGTCTTGTTCTTATGTGAGAGATTCCATGAAATATGCAAGGCTAGGTATCTTCCAGGTTTGAGCTGTCAAATTTGTGGCATAGAAGGTCAAAACAAACACTGAATAATCAAGGACAAGCTTTGAGAGTATGGCCAAGACCAGCTGATCATCCTTCTTTTTGATCCCACATTGTTTTAGCTGCAAATCAAGTGCTTTGAACTTGGAGAAATAGAGTTACAGGGATTCAAAGCTATTTGGACTCAGGGAGATCAGTTCATTTTCGATTTGATGTCCCCTCATCTCATCTATCTTTCCAAAAAGATCAACAATCTTCTCCCATACTTCATTTGGTGATGTCAATCCATCAAGATGGAAAAGGAGGTCTCTGGAAATATTCAGACACAAGAGACCATATGCCTCATCCCTCCTGTTGTGCCATTTTATCTTCTCCGCAGCTGCATTGGGCTCTGCTTCTGTTTCCATAGTCACCCTGTAGAGGATTTTCTCTCTCAATAGTATCTCCATCTCTTCTTTCCATTCAAATAAATTGAAGGGAGTTAAGATGATCTTCTGAGATTGATCCATAGCTCAGAAATTGTCCCGGATGTCAGTAGAAGGCTCCTAGTCACTGATGTCGAACCTGCAAAACAAATTTGAAGGAGAGAAATCAATCTACAATGGCAGCTCTGATATCATGTATAAATTGAACCCGGTGATAGAACAATTTTACTCACAACAATTATCAATTGTACATGCAAAATCACTCACAAAAGACACTGAATATGGAGTTGAACACTAAACTGTATCAACTCAGTGTACAATATCCAACCCTGTAATAACATAGGCTGCTGCACTAAATAATTACATCAAGGATTCAAATGCATGAGGAGGCAATTCGAATCTATTCAAAAGCAGGCTTACTAAAAAAAAGCAATTCCCCCATAGATGCATAAAGTAGTTTCCAAATTAGTCATGGAGCTCACGAATTGGCAAAAGAAATTAGGCAAGCTAAAAGGTGATGGAATGACAACTCATACATTCTTTTAATATGAGAAAAGAGTGGAGGATGTGGAGGACAAAAAACTAGTTAACCTCACCTAGTCAAACTTTCCCAATTGCCTTGAAGCACTGAAAAAGCAGGCAATAAAACAGAAAACGTAGAAGGGCACCTAGGAGGCTAGGAATAAAGTAGAATTGATTCCTTGAGGTTTCCCAAGCGCTCCATGAGTCAAAATAGGCAAGTTTGACCACTATGGATAGGTAGATGACAACTTGCATAAGGTGGAATCATGAAACTAGGCAAATAAGACAAAAATGATTAATTTAATGTCTAAGGTAGCTAACTATGGGTTGATTATTCTAACAACTATATTTTAAAGACAAATAAATGGATAAAATATAACACAGGAAAGGTGATTTATAGAAAAGAAATATATGGGGAAAGTAAGATATGGGAAAAAACATATTGAAGTAAAAGGAAAAAAAGTAAATGGGAAATTCAGGGGGGAGGTCAAAAATTGCTAACAGACTCTAAAAAATAAGGCATAATGATTTAAAAAGGGCCCAAAAGTACCCAAAGTTCCCCTAAGCACCCTAATTATTGCCTCAAATTCATAGTAATTGGCTAAAATACATAATTAGAGGCTAAAGTGGCACCTCTTAGAGTGGATTCTATGACAAGGTAGGAGGGTACTTCTATAAAAATACCATTGATAAAATACATTGTAACCACCATAGGGATCATATAAACATTAATTGAATGATATGCTAGGAACCACTGAGAGCTGATTTCTATGATAAGGTAGGGGGTACATCTATAAAAATACCATTGATAAAAGACGTAGGCACCACTGGGCTTGGGTCAACTTATTGTGATCTGAAATCAGGTTAAGCTCACTGTGGCTTAAAGAGCCCACAAGGGCTTGAAAGGATTCCCATAGAGCTTGGAAGAAGCCCACAGAAGCCTGTAGATAATCGTAGAAGCTTAAAGAAGCCCACAAGTCAGAAGTAAAGGAAGCTCATGTTTTGAAGATGAAGGGAGCCCAAGCTTTGAAGATTGAGGAAACCTGTAGGTGTAAATGAAGCTAGATAAGTTCAAGCCCTGAATTTTTGGAAGAGATGAAAATTAAAAACTAATCCTTCTTATGAAACCACCTCAAGCATGGCCAAAATCGATCAAAGTTAGTACCAAATATGCCCAAAAGAAAAAAATTCCCTTGAGCACATGATAGGAAAGAGACATGTTAATCAACAAAAAATTGACAACTTATTTCTATTCTTTTACTATGCATACAAAAAATTCATCATAGATCACCTTTCGGCATTGATCGGAAGAAGGTTGCATAGTTGACCATGCTGTTTGTAGTTTAGAAACCATATAAAAATTTCCTTGGAGACACTCCTCGTAAAATATGATCACTTTCTTTACTACGTGTGAAGAGGTACTAGTGATAATTCATCATACTACAAAAAACACATGGTGCATTGAATTTGTCTTTATTGAAAAATAAATAAATAATAAAAAAATAACTCAACCGCTAGGGAAAAAGAGTAGTTGTTTACTTGGAAAATCTATGTAGGATCTTTGTAGTGCCAGCTGGTGGTAAGTTGTTTTGATGTTGTTCATTATTGTGTTAGTTTTTCAACATTCAAGATAGCATTATGTTAGGATCTTTATTGAGAGAACAACAAGTACAACAATCAAACACAAGAGACAATGAACATAGTGTTTTTCATCGGGGAAACCATAAATGGAGAAAACCCTGCAACTTCCTCAGAGATAGAATCAACACAAGATGTAAAACCCCAAAACAATAAGATGCACTCTTGACAGCAGTAATCCTCTTCTTGTCTAGCCCCAGTGTCTTCTCCTTCCTCAACTATGCGCTACACTTGAGTGTGTGTGTGATGTGTACTAAATAGAGAGTCCAACTCTCTATTTATATTTATACCCACATGAATAAAACCCTACTAGGGCCAACCTCTACTTGGAGATTCTAATAACCCTAGTGCCCCGAAACTGTGGGGACTTTAACCCTTAGACAATCGGAGGGTTACCCACTATGACTTGACATGACTTGTTTACATTATTGATTCTCCCGATCGAAACATTAGAGCATGACAACATGACTCAATTACATAATAGATACATCCTGAAATAAACATCGGGTTACAATACATAAGATACATAGATGAATACATTCCAAAGTTAAAAATACATCAACACTCCCTCTTAACTAGGAAGGTATTCTTTCGACATAATTTTCAGCACTGGTCTTCTTCTCTGTATCAACTGGATCATCTCGTCATCTGCAACTCGAGTCTTCTAAGTCTTCAAGTCATCTTCATTCTTTGAATCTGGATCATCTCTCAATCGGGATCATCATCTCTCGATCTGGATCATCATGGGATATCATCACTGGATCGAGATCATCATCACTAGACTGGATCTGGATCATCACTCGATCTAGATCATCACTACTGGATTTGGATCTCTCGGAGTCATCATAACTGGATCTAGATCATAGCTCGATCTGGATCTCATCTGGTCATCATCCTATGTGCTATCTCATCATAGGAAGTTCTACAGAGCCAACCTTCTTTCATGCTAGCTATAGGCCTAGCCATCATGTAGGTCTTTGCCCAACACTTACATCTGACCTACTCGTCAGAAAGGCATGACCAACACTCACATCTAATCATGTAGAAACCTACAATCACATCAGAAAGGCCTAGCACTCACATTCACCAGCATGACAAGACATCACTATTAGCTGTGAAAAGGCTTCAGCACTTATATCTTACCTAGAAGGAAACAAGTCCTCCAACCTCACCAAAAAGGCCCCCAGTCCCAGACTGAGCTACCTGGTAACAGACCAGGTGCCTCCATTTTCCCAGAGAATGGAAATTGCCCTTATATCCGACCTAGTAGGAAACAAGTCCTACACCCTCACCAGAATGCCCTGCACTCACATCTAACCTGGAAGGAACCAAATCCTCCACCCTCACCAGAAAGGCCTCAAGTCCCATACTGAGCTACCTGGTAATGGACCAGGTGCCTCCATTCTCACGGAGAGTGGAAGTTTCCCTTATATATGACCTGGTAGGAAATAAGTCCTACACCCTCGCCAGAATGGCCTTGTTGGAGCAGGGTCCCGCAGCTACAGAAGAAGCTGCTAGTTTTGGCGGAAAGAAGACAAGGCAGGGCTACGACGCCGTAGCACGTTTCCAGCTGGAGAGCAGAGCCAAAAACCATGACTTTTTGGGATGTGAAAGTCAAATAAAGGAAACGGTACCTGAGCGGCCGAGAAGGGAGAGCTCGCCCACTGCATTGAAGGCAGCGACGGAAGACAGGAGGGCTCAGCGACCCTCATAAAGAAGAAGGAGCAACGAGGCTCAAGCATTGAAGGCGAAGGACAGAAAGCAGAGAAGTGGTGCATAGTACCCATGGTCAGTGCCGGGAAGCATGGAAGACTGCAGAGAGCTGTGGTGTGACGGGAAGTGGCTACCTCAAGGACAGAGAGGACCGAGTGTCACTAATTAGGGTTTGGGTTACTGTTGGGACATGCCCACGGTGTTGTAATGGCGAGACCTTCGGGTCGCCTATAAAAGCTTGTATTTTGTATTGTAAAGGGTTGGTTGGTTCGTATGATGAGTAGTTAGTTGGTCAGTTGATTATATTTTTGAAGTAGACTCAGGAGTTAGTCAGACAGACTGTGTTGTAACGTTCCAAACACCTAGCTTGTCTGTGAGTCATTTGAGTCTGTATGTAACCATCCACAGAGAGGAAGGAGAGGGAAGGATATATTGAAAGAGAGGCAATATAGATATAGAAATAGGCCAGAGATCTAGAAGAGATCTCGCGCTGCATATGCGGTGCAACAGACTATGCTAACCTCCCTCAAGATATATAATAGAAGCACAGTTTGGTGGACGTAACTCCCATCCTAGGGGTGAAGCACGTTAAATCTGCGTGTTATGTGTTGTATGGATGTGATTGTGCTTACTTATTATTCCTGGTTATTATGCATATAATGTTAGTTGCAGTAAGTGAATGTATGTATTGTTCAGCTCACGGTAATGCAGGAAGATAGAGATAAGTTGAAGTATTTTAGTAAGCTACTTAAAGACTCCTTTACGTCTGTTTCTAATGACCATTTAATCAAAATATAACTTCCAGGAAGTAGAGTTTTGCACATTGACACAGTCAACGCTAAGAGTGCAAAGTCGTAGTGGTAAGATATCGCAGAGAGGCGATATCGCACCGGCAGAGGAGCTGTGGTGCGCGATACTGCAAGCAGAGGGATTAGCGTTGAGGAGAGGTTGGGTGTCCCGCGGGGCACAGAGATGTGATAAGGTGGGAGATATTGTGAGTAAGTGGAATTTGTGCGACGTGGGAAGAAACCGTGCGACTTGCGCGTGGATAAGAATCGCACGGCTAAAAGTGCTGCGAGTAGAAGGGGACGTGCGATGCACCAATATAGCTGATTTTGTGACTCACAGGAGTAAGAGAAGAAAAGTAGGATGCGTAGAACCTAGTCCAAGACACTTGAGTCTTGGACAACCCATTAGATTCACTTTGGGTGAGACTTCAGATCACTTCGAGGTCTATCGCCGAAAGGGCCAGTGAGTTAAGGGTGTTGTTGATTGATTATAGTAAACCCGGGTCTACCCATGCAATCAACAAATGGTTCCGTTGCTGGTTTAAATGACTGGGATTTAATGTTCTGTTGGCATCCTACTAGAGAAGAGTTTCACCAGTGGTTGGATTCAGACTTAAGGGAGTTCACCAAGAAAGAGAATCGGAGTCCGAAACTGAGCACAGAGGCCTGTTTAGAAAAGCATATCGCTTCAGACATACACGCTATATTTTTTGCAACCTATGGAAACGAGATTTTCGACTGGTTATCTAAGTTGACAGATAGGAATACATTCAAGAAGAAAAGAAACATTGTCTGGACACTGGATCTGATTTAGACCGTGCAGAACCTCGACAATCCGATTACAAGAGCAGTGGACTTCTGGCTGACAAGTGTGCTAGAAGGCTTTGTTACAGAATTTGCAGTTGATCAGAGAAAGAGCTTCAGCGCAGTTGAACGATACTTATTCAGAGGATATCATGGTAAGTACCTAAGATCTCTAAACTTGTCCCTTAAGATGCTGCTATATGAAAAAGGAACAATGGATCTAGTCTCAGATGAATAAGTAAAGATAGTAATGTCACAAGAGTTTGAAAGTGATTTTGATGACATTGGAAGAACACGTAGTGGAAAGAAGTATAAAGTAGATTTTAGTTCTCCTATATTTGAAGACAGTTCAGACAGTATTAGACAACAGAGCCCTAGCACCACAGAAGAACCAGAGGAGGGTATCCCTTACCACCCCTATACTCCACAGAAGCAGACAGGGACTCAGAATAACCCCGTAGGTACTCCATCTTGTAGCGCACAGTCAGTACCTACTCCCGCTACAGCACCTTCACCTACACCGCTGAGTGGTAGTACCCCAGTTAGTCAAAACCCGCCACAGAGAAATAGAATGGGAGACGACATGAAGCTACCTATTTTTAAAGGTACAGGTGCAGAAGACCCGGAACAGCATTGGTTCCTATGCGAAGCTATGTGGACCATTAAAACAATCAATGACAATAACCTTAAACTTGTACAGTTGGTCACCACACTCAGAGATAGAGCCTTGACATGGTACATAAAGTATACTACATTACCCAAGATGCTTGCCCAGGTCAAGAACGACATGATTAAAGAATTTAAGAAACCTAAGTCTGAGTCTCAGTGCATTACAGAGCTTAAGGATATTAAGCAGCTACCATCAGAGTCAGTATGGGACTTCGACCAAAAATTCAAAGCTCTTATAGACCAAGTAAGTTTTGAGTTTGCACTGAAGCATCATAAGGAATGGTTTATTGCAGCGCTGCTCCCTCATATCAGAATGCCACTAATGGAGCAGAAACTTACTACTCAAGATGAAGCGCTAGAGATGGCAATGAAACTAGAGGCTTCACCTTTAGCAGAAACCAGTACATGCATGACAACTCTACAGACGTAGTTGGCCAACCTTACGTTACAAATACATGAACTTAAAAAAGGGAAAGAGGTTATGCAGGACATATGGTGCATAAAGTGTAGAGCACAGGGCCATAGTAAAGACAACTCTCCAGTCTTTGTAGAATATTTAGCGTCAGGGGCTCCTAACCCCTTACCATGAACACAAGGGCCATGGTGTGAAATATGTAAAACACAAGGACATCCACCTCAGCAATGCCCTTTGCTTCAAAAGTATGTGTAGACACCTAAAAACCTATATTGTATCTTCTGTAAGTCCATCAGGCATGATCAACAAGACTGCCGAGCTTATGATCTCATGTCAGAAAGAACACATGATGTGTACAGAGTCCAAGCAGACACACAGGGTCCAGCAACAGGACCATAGTCGGATCAGATTTATGGAGGCCATGGAGGAGGATTCAGAGGATGAGGCCATGGAGGAGGCTTCGCACGTGGAGAAGGCTTTGGCCGAGGAGGAGGTTTTGGCCAAGGTCGTGGACCAGTCACTTGTTATAATTGTGGAACCACAGGACACTATGCTAGAGACTGTCAAAACGCCACTACTACTTGTAACTACTGCAAATCTTATGATCATACCATAGAAGAGTGTCCTATCTTGATAGCTAAGATCAGAAACCCTAAACCAGCCGCACACCAGAACATCCAACTTATCGTTGCTGAGAAGGAAGAACCAGAACCAAGAGTCAATATTGTGACTCGGAGTGGTGCTTCCACTAGTGGCACATCGCAGGAGACTGAAAAGAACACAAGTCAGGGGTGGGTGCACAGAGCTCCTAGTAAAGCAACAGCACTCGACCTACATAAGAATAAAGAGACCTTTCATGAATCCAAGGCTTCCTTTGATGAACTTACACCATCAGGACCATAGGTACCGCCATCTAGGAGCGTACCGCAGCAAGTACCTTGTAGCGATAGCCCTAAGAAGGCACAGCAGGCTACCACATCGGGAAGATGTGACGACGACGAATCAACAGGAAGTGTACAAGCCTTCCTGCACAGCTGCTTGAAACTCCTGAGAAATGATAAAGCTATCGGTGAGCTACAGCGCATGATAGATCAGTGCCAGCAACCCTCTCTCTCGGGCAGTGCACACCGCGCTGTCCATAATATTACAAGACATACAAGGACAGGAAGAGAGATGAAATTCACAACGCGGATTGGTGAGTTTGAAATGGATGAGGTTGTCTTAGATTTAGGATCAGAGGTGAATGTTCTAACTAAGTAGACATGGGAACAGATGGGTAGTCCTCAGTTAGCCCTATCGCCTATCCACCTGAGATTAGCTAATCAGCAGCGAGTATCACCATTGGGTCGACTACTGCAGGTGCCAGTTGATATTGACGGAGTTCGTACTTTTGTGGACTTTGAGGTTATAGAAATCATTGGTGACAGTCAACCATATCCAGCACTATTAAGTATCGATTGGGCAATTGGCAACAAAGCTGTCATTGACCTAAAGAATCGACAAATGACCTTCGAGGATGCACAGATCCAGGTCATCGCACCGCTGGATCCTTACCAAGGTCCTAGATATATTGAGCCCATCCGAGTAGAGGAAGAGGCACATAACATCGATAGCCTCTACCAGATGACTGCAAACCAGAATGACTACATCAATCCAACCGCAAAAGGGAACATTAGTTGGCGATGCGACAGCTCATGCGCATCGGATTCTGATGTTGGTCTAGAAAACTGGCAAAACAAACTTTACGAAGTCTCAGTGCGTAGATGTGCATTTATTAGTAAGTCACTGCGATGGATTGGCATCGATATCGCTGAGACTCCGTCATATCAAGGTCTGACGGATATCCAGGATTTTTTTGAACAGTTTGAGCAATAAATTCCTCATGAGTAGAGGATCACAGCTATGGACCTTGCAGTTTGAGCCACACCTGCAAGATGGTGGTATGTGCATAAACAGAATATCGCATCATGGGATAATATGAAAAGACTGATGGCGATCAGATTTTCTGACGACAGAGAGTATGTTCAGCAGAAGTACACAGGAGAAACTGATCCCAGAGCACACATTCAGACATGTGAACAGAACTGGTCGGACATTCCAGAGGATGAATGGGTTCACAGATTCATTCACACATTGGACACAGTTCCAAGGAACTGGTATATAGAGACTGAGCTGTGCAAGGGAACAACCACATGGTCACTTATGACAGATAGCTTCCTACTCACCTTTGCATTTGAGTCAGAACATCCAAGTGTTGCTCAGGCCCTAGACATAATCAAGACAAAGATTTTTGAGGATCGCACCATCTCAGTACCAGTCCAACCTGAGTGGACTATCCAGCTAGAAGAGGCATTGGAATGCTATAATTTTGCATCAGAATCAAAGGAGGCGGATGAGGATCCTCGCAATACCAACATTCCTGAATCAGAAGGCACTCGCAATGTGGAGGGACCACAGCTAGAGACTCCAGCGATCACCGAGCCCATCAAGATTAAAAAGATCAATATTGGCATAGACGTAGAACCTAATTTTGCCTCTATTGGAGACTACTGGAATGATGAAACAGTCGGACAGATTGTAGATCTGCTACATGACTATCAGGACCTATTTCCCACCAAGTTCACAGAGATGAAGGGAATAGTTGGAGACCTGGGAGTCATGAGGATACCATTAAAGGAGGATGCTAGACCTGTTAAGCAGTGCCCATACAGATTGAATCTGCGTTACAAAGAAAAAGTAAAGGATGAAATTGATAAAATGCTAGCAGCAGGCATCATCGAGCCAGTTGAGGAAAGCGAATGGGTTAGCCCTATGGTAGTGCAAGAGAAGAAAACAAAAGGGGATATCAGGATCTGTGTTGATCTATGAAAACTCAATGATACATCACTTCATGATCCATTTCCAACACTGTTCACTCACATTTGACCTGGAAGGAACCAAATCCTCCACCCTCGTCAGAAAGGCCCTCAGTCCCAGAATGAGCTACCTGGTAATGGACTAGGTGACTCCACTCTCCCAGAGAGTGGTATTTTCCCTTACATATGTCCTACTTGATAGAATGGCCAGCACTCATATTTGACATGGAAGGAACTGAATCCTCTCACCATGACAGAATAGCTCAGCCCTTACATCTGACCTGCTGGTCAGAATGGCTTTGGATCTTAGCACTCATATCTGGCATGGAAGGAACTGAATCCTCTCACCATGACAGAATGGCTCAGCCCTTACATCTGACCTACTCATCAGAATGGATTTGGGACTCATCACTTTCCCTTGGAGGAAACCTCAATCTGGAGAACAAGAAGCTTCTCCCTGAAGTACTCGAACATCACTCTGGCCAATGGCTTCATCAACACATCAGCTATCTGTTCCTCCATCACAACATACTGGAGCTTCACTGCTCCTCTCTGCACCATATCCCTGATATAGCTATACTTGATCTCGATGTGCTTCAACTTGTCATGGAACACTGGATTCTCTGACAACTTCACACAACTCTAGTTGTCACAATGTATACAAGTAGCATCCATCTGGAGATCAAATAAATCAGATAGTAGCTTCCACATCCATACTACCTCACAACTAGCTGAACAAGCTGCGACATACTCTGCTTTAGCTGTATTCATTGCCACACAGGATTGCTTCCTGCTAAACCAAGAGATCACACCTGATCCCATACTAAAGCAACACCTTGAAGTGCTCTTCCTATCGATGGCACTTCCTGCCCAATCTGAATCAACATAACCCTCCAGGTTAATCTTCTGATTCACATCATACTTGAGCCCATAATCAACTGTACCCCTTAGGTACCTCAGAATATGCTTTGCAGCAATCAAGTGAACATTTCTCAGATTTGTCAAGAACTGGCTCAAGGTGTTCACAGCAAAGCAAATGTTTGGTCTTGTGTTTCTCAGGTACATCAAAGACCCAATCATCTGACGATACATCGTAGCATCAACTGACTCTAATGAAGCATCACTCAATAGCTTCAAGTTCAATGCCATAGGTGTGGCCATAGTCTTGCAGTCCATCATCCCAAACCTCTTCAGGATCTCTACTACATACTTCCCTTGTCCAAGGAAGATTCCATATGCACTCTGCCACACCTCCATACCTAGAAAATAATGCATCATACCCAAGTCCTTCATCTCCAACTCGGCAGCAAGATTTATCTTCGTATCAGTAATCAACCCATTCATACCTGTTACAAATAGATCATCTACATATAGTAGAAGCATCACTAGGTTGCCATTTTCAACCTTGTAGTAAAGGTTGGAATCTGCTTTACTCTTGGTAAAGCCCAAACTGGATAGAAAGCTATCAATTCTGCCATACCATGTCCTAGGTGCCTGTTTCAAATAGTACAGGGATTTCTTAAATCTGCACACATGAGACTCCTTGTCATGTGTCTCAAAACCGAGTGGTTGTTCTACATACACTTCCTCTTCCACTACACCATTCAAGAAAATAGTCTTGACATCCATCTGGTGTATCTTCCATTTCATCATTGCAGCTAGAGCAAGTACTGATCTAATGGAATTGTATCTAGCTACAGGTGCAAAGGTTTATTCATAGTCTATTCCTTCCTTCTGAGAGAAACCCCGAGCTACAAATATTGCCTTATATTTTTCAATGCTACCGTCTGCATGTTTGATCTTGTAGATCCATTTGGAAGTTACAACTGACTTCATGTCTGGTCTTGGGACAACATCCCAAACATCATTATTCATGATCGATTGGTACTCTTTGATCATAGCATCCTTCTATTCTTTCCGTTCTGTCACTTCTTCATAACTGGAAGGTTCTTTATCAATGAAATCACATAGTAAAGCTACATACCCGGAACAGGATCTGGACCTCCTCTTTCTTTCTCTGTGATTCTCTTCTGGAGCCCCATATATTTCCACACCTTGGATAAGTTCTCGTACCCAAGCAGGTTTCCTATTATGAGGATTCTTCTCCAAAGGTGGATCTACAGGTCTTTTTGGTTCTTCAAATTCTCGATCTTCTTCTTGAGTTTCTTCATTCATGGTTGTATCATGAATTCTGGGTGCTTCTGCTTCTTTAGGTTCTTCAGCAGGTCTCTTTCTGGATTTGTTGTAAGCTGTGTCTTCATCAAATCTTACATCCCTGCTGATGTCAATCTTCTTGTATCTTGGGAAATATATTCTGCAAGCCTTCAAGCTTTTAGAGTATCCCACAAATATACCCTTCTTTCCTGAAGGATATAATTTAGTCCTCTTCTCTTTTGGAATGTGGATGTACACAGGACAACTGAATATTTTGAGATGGTTGACTTCTGGTTTCTTTCCGGAGAAAACTTCTTCAGGAGTCTTGTTCTTGAGTACTCTATGTGGAGTACGGTTCTGTATATACACCGCTATTCTGGAAGCTTCCGCCCAAAGATGCATAGGAAGGTCTTGATCATGAAGCATTGCTTTTGTAGCTTCCATGATAGTTCTGTTCTTCCATTCTGCAATCCCATTCTGTTGTGGATTATAAGGAGTGGACAACTCCCTCTTAATCCATGATTCTTTGCATAGCTCTTTGAATTCATTTGAAGTGAATTCTCCGCCATTATCAGATCGAAATGTCTTGATCTTCTTTTCAGTATGGTTCTTGATCAAGGCTTTGAATTCCTTGAACTTACTGAATACTTCATCTTTGTTCTTCATGAAGTAAACCCATGTCTTCTTAGAAAAATCATCAATAAAGGAAACATAGTATGCATACCCGCTTAGTGATTTTGATGACATAGGATCGCATACATCGGAGTGGATGATTTCCAAGATCCCTTTTTCTTTGCTTTTGCTCCTTGGAAATGTCTTCTTTGTATTCTTTCCTTTCGCACATCCTTTGCAGACCCCATCATGTTTTACTTGGATTTCTGGAAGACCTTCGACAGCTTTGCTTGCAATAGGTAGTGCTCTGTAATGCACATGTGCAAGCCTTCTATGCCAAAGTTCACTTGGCTCTACTATGTCATGGACCAAGGCTTGTTCTAGATGGCCCTTCAATTTGTACAATCCTCCTTCTTGTTCTCCAATCACTACCGCATCATTGATAGTCTTTCCTTTTGGCCACATGATGACTTGACCATCTATGAATGCAACCCGCATTCCGTTTGCATCTAATGCTGATATGGAGAGAAGGTTCTTCTTGATTCCTGGCACAAACAATACTTCTTTCATTGTTAGAGACTTTCTAGAGTCTAGTTTATAGGAAGATTCCCCACTACCTTTTATTGGATATTGGTAGTCATCTCCTAGCTTTACCTTGTGAGGTGATTCATGTTCTGATAGTCTCACAAAGGATTCCTTGAATCCAGTCATATGTTTGGAAGCCCCACTGTCTATAAGCCAATCATCACTTCCATGACTAATGTTGCCTATGAGAGTGGAGATCAGAACATATTCATCCTCGCTTGAAGAATCTTCACTTTCATATCTAGATCTCTTCCTGGATGGTTCATCATCCTCTACAGCATGAGCATGATGTCTTCTTTTGTTGCTCATCTTCATTAGTTTCTATTTCTTAGGAAAATTCCTTGCTGCATAGTGTCCTGCTTCATCACATGTATAACATATGATCCTAGATAAATATTTTCTAGTGATATCTTTGTGAGAGTGCTTACCTCTGGAGCTATGATATCTTCTTTTGGTTGACTTGGAGTGAGAATTGGAGTGTAACATGAGAGCTTGATCTTCACTTCCCATCTTCTCTTCTCGAGCTTCTATCTGAGCTTCTTCTTGAGAGCACTCTTCCCATAGTCTGGTGAACTTGACTAACTTCTTTCTAGCACAGATTCCTTGGATGAAAGAATCCCATGACCTAGGAAGGCCATTCAAGGTAGTCATCACAATCTCTGCATTCTCCACTTCTTCATCAACTGCTTCTAGTTGTTCTTTGAGCTGAGAAACTCTTGTGAAGTAAGAATGGATTGTTTCTGCATTCTGAATCTTCACATTCTTCAGTTGGTTTCTCAAAGTCATCTTCCGGTTTATGTTCTTCCCTTCAAACAATTTGGTTAGGGCATCAAACATAGCTTTAGGTGCATGGATGATTTTAGGGGTGAATTATAGCCCAATGGAGAATGTCACATCCCCGACCCTCCAACCGGCGAAGAGGACACGACCAACACCAATCACTCAACCGTGAAAATAGCCCCATGAAGATAAACAGGAAAAATGCTGATATTAAAAGCTTAAACATAATTCATAACAGAGATACATAACCAGATGCATGATCCATCAATGCTAGAATTGAAACTACTTAACAGAATGCATACAAAGATGTGTAAACATACAAGCACACACAAATTCCTAACTCCTCAATCATACAGTGGAAGCAAACATATACATTCCCAGCATTCACATGTTCATCATAATTCATTAAACATCAATGTAAATTGCAGAGATGAAGTAACCAGCAGCAGTTATCTTTTGATGAAGCATTCACCCTGCAACCAGCTACATCACAGCAACGTTCCACCCAACCATAGGCCAACGTGCTCATCAATCTCTCAGCAATGCTGCCACCCCCAAGATGGGCATGATTCCTCCAAGGATAAGGGTTAGTGCAGGCTTACACATAGCCAAGGGACACAATAAGCCAAACCAACACTGCTGGGTTTACCAGGCCTTCAACAACCAACCAAGCCAGCACCGTCTGAAGACCAACCACTACCTACCGCAGCAACACAATCCCTTCACAACCCTGTGAAGAAGGAAAGGATGTCCAACTGACAGTCCCAACCAAGCGGTGAACACAGCTCAAGTCCAACCACACCGCTGAGTTGTTCTTGGCCCAAGCGTGGCCAAAACAACTCAGCCACAACACCCGAAAGATGATTGCATCCACAGCAAACCCAAACCCAGGGCGATTCAACAGCCCAACACATAATGGAAAGGATGGCAACTATACACAG
Source organism: Pseudotsuga menziesii (assembly GCA_001517045.1). Classification (NCBI taxonomy): domain Eukaryota; kingdom Viridiplantae; phylum Streptophyta; class Pinopsida; order Pinales; family Pinaceae; genus Pseudotsuga; species Pseudotsuga menziesii. Next base: position 13,143 of record LPNX011004642.1, on the reverse strand, counting down.
TCCCAAAATAGGGACATCATTGATGACAGACAACGGTTCGCTACGAATCCATAGCTACCCAAAACACAGTTGGACACCACAGCCAACAAAACGTGGAAGAACAACAACCCAAATCTCAGTTACACAAACAGCAAGCCCGAATCATGGGATTAAACCAATAGCAAGGCAGGAAACATGGATTAAATCCATGGTCATTCACATACCAGCAGAAATCGGTCCCTTGAGGCCGTTCTACCTGCTCGCTGCGTTCCCAACCAGAGAAGATACGCGACTGGTGCGTGAGGAGCATAGAGCTAGACTCCCAGCCTACGTGAGGATGAACAGCACGTCTCTCTATGCGTGCCCCCGTAAGAGTGAACAGGCCAAATGGAGTAACCAACCGACAGTGGAGAGAGTGGCGGTGGAGGTGAGGACCAGTGCGCGAGGAGATGAACCGACCAGGGAAGAATGCCATCGTGGAGAAAATGGAGGAATTGAATGCAGCCAT
>LPNX011004629.1:383931-479817 GCA_001517045.1 Pseudotsuga menziesii | reverse complement strand
TTATTGTCATGTATCTTGATACGAGCATGGGTATGCCCGCCTCGTCCATATATTGAGATTGTTTCCTCATCCAGTATTTGAGGACCATTTTATATTGTTACGTTATATTCTGATACGAGCATGGGGATGCCCGCCTCGTCCATATTATCAGATGATCCCTCATCCATTATTGAGGTTATGTCTTTTTTAGTCCTTGCAGGTGGTTCGAGATCGGTGTCCCGGACTTCAGTTGCTTCCTTCTCTTCTCCATCACCCCAATACAAACCAAATATGACTCATGATGTCCATCGGCCATACGATGAGCTCCTGCCCTCGCACATCAGGGGGCAATCTGTTAACACCCAAAAATGGTTAACTACCTCATCTACTTTCATTTATTTTCTTAGTTTAATTTATTTTCATTTACATTACTTGAACTGCTACTAAGGAATCCAGATTCCTTAGTAGGTGCTCATTAGCACAAGCTAGGGTGAAAACCCTAGCTACAGGATCGAAGGAAAGGTCCCATTTGTTTAGATACATCCCTCTCGGCCCCATAAAATAGGGCCCATTTCTGAATATAAGATCCCGATCCTCATTTTTTTCAAATATGAAAGCAAAGTACCCTTTTCCGCAGAATATTTGCTGCACTTCCCCTTGGATGAGCGCTCTCTAGTTCTTATTGAGCCATACTTCCACAGATATGGGGGAGGGCCACAATCATGTGAATAAGCCAATCAACCCTTTTTCTGATAAGGTAGCAACCTTCCTCTTTGAAGCCATTGAGGAAAGCCTGACGTTCGGGACTTCAGATCTCTTGACAAAATGAGAAGAGGCAGAATTATTGGACGACTGAGGGGATGAGGAAGCCACTATACTTTGGAAACTTCCAACGAAATCTTCTGTATCGGGATCCAGGGGGGGTCCATGGTGCCAGGTGGCCAAGACCACCCACGCAAATCAAGCCGACACAAGGGTTTTCATATCGCAGCTCCGTCTCTCTCTCGGATAGGTCCTCTTTTTATAAGGGTTATGGGCACACTTTGATAGTGTACACAATTTAACATCCATTGAGATTAACTTTGGTTTATGAGACTAAAAAATGGTAAGGAATCACTAGGTTTTCTTTAGAATTGTACTTATGTTCTTGAAATTTTTTAAGATAAGCATTCCTATATTACCATAGTTGTGATGAGTTAAAATGTTAGGAAGGGCAATGTTGTTGCAAATATTTTGAAACTATGCTTAAACATGGGTGTACGTAGAACATTGTGTGAGAAAATGATTTTCATCTTCAACCATTTTAGAGTCACAAAGATGATAATTTTTTCCATCCCATGGTGTTTGGGAATTGTCTAGCGCCCTTGTTTCACTTTGGAGCTTATGAGAGTTTGTTCTTATTATAACAATGTCAAATTCTTCTATTTAGAGAGATAATTTTGATCTTCTAGATTTACAATATCTTATTTTTTCTTATCCTCTAATTCTTTATTGCACCACAATACCTCCTTAAATTTAGATGTAAGAATACTTTTAATATTATCATTATTCTATGAAGTGGTATCTTCCTTGACTTCCCAATAATTTAGCCAATACTTCCCATGTTGTTTATCTTTATCTTGTACATTAGGTGTTTGGTCATAATCATGCTCTCAATGGGGAAGAGACTCGTTTCTATGAGGAGGATAGAATAGGGTGTATTGCCTTTAATTTTGAGATTATTTGTTATAAAACACTTTTGGATTTGCTCTATCCTTCTCCACAATTCTCTAAAGATGTTGTAACCTCAAACTTCACATCCATATAAGATAACATGAGTGACAAGAGTTTCAAGAGGTGTTTCTTCTTATCCCAAAGCTTGAGATCTATTTATTACAATTGTTTTCAAGTCCATAATAACTTGTCCACCCTCCATTAATCATTTTCTCAATGTTATAGTTCCAATTAAGCTTGTGATGAAGATTGATTTTGAGATATTTGTATGAAATTATTGAGTTATTATAAATCGGATGGTCTTCTACATAGGCTTGGTGTCTAAGTATGTAGAAAGTGACTAAAGTGACTTTCCTTGATATTAACTTTAATTTTATAAAGTTAAAGTGGCTTTTGTTTTATGGTGAGTGAAAATGACTTAAGCTGTGATAAAGTGCAAATATATCACAACCATTGATCTTGAGAACCCCAAGATTTAATTTTGGTCATCCATCTTAGAAGATGAAGTGTTAAAATCATTTTCTCATTAATGAAGAGATAAAAAGGAGTTCTAGGAAAGGAATAGACACATTATGAAGAGAGAGCAAGAAGAGTTGAAGAAGAGATGAGAAAAAACAAACAAAGGGGGGTGCATTTTCCCAAGAGGAGAAAGAGGGCATGATTCTGAAGAAAGTGAGACAACATTTAATGCTCAGAAATCAGGTTTGTATCACTGAGTAAGATGATGATTTCCAAGGACTATACAACAAAAATATGGACATGATCTTCAAGAGTCATAAAGGCGTACATGTTGTTGTGCATAGAAATTGAGCAGGCCATGCAGGTCGTACAACTGAATGGGCACAATTTTCAAGGAGGTTTTTGCATTTATTGTGGATCGTACATGTGCATTCAATGTTGATTTTGTTGTTCTATTTCACTACAATTAGCTAGTTAAATCTCATGTGTTTCAGTTTACAAGTTTCAAATTTGAATGCATTTAATTTTTATGCAATAATTTGGTGAATAAATTTGTTGGGTACTAAAACCAAGCTGGGATTGAGTAAAATCTACATAAATCACTTCCTCCGAGTTGTTGTCGTCATACATGAAATTAGTTAAAGTGGTTTTTTGGGATTTGATTATCATAAGTTTTGTTTGTCGTGGTTTTGTCAATTTTCACAATCATACATGTACTAGAGTCCTTGAGATTTTTTCGTTGCTTGACAAGATCATAGGGACTCCAAGGGGACTCCTGTCCATAAGAACAATTTCATCAACATAAAGAAGAAAGGTGAAGAGTATCCCAACCAAAGTCATGCAATCACAACTTACATCTTCCAAACAACCCTCTAGCTTGTCAATGTATATACCACAAAGGGTAATGAATAGTGGAAAACCTTACTTGACTACTATATTAAAATTAATTTCTTCTAACCAACCTCAAACTTCCTTAACTTGGCAATAATCTTCTTGTACAACCTGATCACAACAACTCTCAACTCGAAAGGGATTTTCAGCTTTCTAATATCTTCCAAAGGTTAGTTACGGGTATTGTGTCATGCTTTTCTAAATTAAACAAAGTAACATAGAATATTAGTTTTATTATTGCAACACTCCTCAAAAATGGTCTTAAGTGTAACAATGTGGTCCACGTTGAATGTTATCTCTTAAATCCTGCTTGGCCTTTAGCTCTTTTTTCATGACTTTCTAACTGTATGTTGATCTTCTTTCCACAATAATTTCATATAACTTGGTTAAAAGAGAGCTAATCATAATGATCTTATAATTAGATGGGTTGTTTTTATCTTCACTTTTAAAAATAGGAACAATGAGACTTTGTGTCCAGGGTTTGTTGAAACCCTACTTGATTGCTAATTTGAAGAGCTTGTGGATGTGAAGGATGAGGATAGGCCTACTAATTTTTAATATTTTTGCTTGGTATCCTTGATTGTCTTTAACTTTCTCTTTTGCGAGCTGTTTAACCCCAAACTCTATGCCTTTTAAAGAGAAAACTTATTCCTATATAGAAAGGGTTTAAATGTTGTCTACAACATAAGGGGATTCATAAAGCTTTTTAAAGTATGAATTCTAGTTTCTAAAAAAATTCATATTGTTTTCTTTAGTTTTACAACTTAGCATTTATCTCCAAAATTTCTTAAAATCTAACTTAGAGATTCAAAAGCTTATCTTATTATTTTTAACTATACAATACTTTTTTTTCCAATTTAATAATATAATTATTATTTATATATTATAGATATTCAAAATTACACTTATTTATATGATGTATGTATTCACATGTACAATAAGATATCTAGAAATTCCATTCCATACTCCTACTTTAATCATATTTTTAATACAATTTTATGAAAATAATATATGATATATTTAACGTATTTTATATGTTGTTATTTATAATGAATATTAATTATAAATATTTCAATTTGTATTTGAAAATGTATATGTATTCCATAATTGTGAAAGATAATTTTATGGAATAAATTTATAAAAAAAATATTTTCTTTTTATTTATATTAAAATATAAAAAAAATTATTTAATTAAAATTAAAATTTTATGATTTATATCTAAATTATAATTAAAGTTATAATTAATATATATATTTATTTATTTTAAATAATACAACTTATTTTATAAGCATATACAATGCATTATCATGTATGTTATATTTATAACAATGTTATATCTTACATGTAAGAGACAACAACCATTGAAGACTTTAGGAGATGCTTGAATACACTTGAAGTTGATTACAATGCATTATCATGTCAATTATATTTATAACAATGTTATATCTTACATGTAAGAGACAACAACCATTGAAGACTTTAGGAGATACTTGAATACAACTGAAGTTGATTATTATATAGTTATTTTTTATTTTTTATATTTAATCATTAATTAATTTAATAATAATAATGTTATTTTTTCTTTATCAATAGAAGCAAGGTGCTTTCATTTATATAGGGGAGATGTTGATGTTATTATGTTTGTCGATAAAAGCGAGGTGCTCTCAAATTCAGTTTGGGAGAAATGTTATCACATATTTGTCATCTTACGTTCCCAAAATAAAAAGTAATTAAAAAAATTCACGTTGACTCATGTAAGACACAACAACCATTGAAGACTTTGGAAGATGCTTGAATACAATTGAAGTTGATTATTATATAGTTTTTTTTTCCATATTCAATCATTAATTAATTTAATAATAATGTTATTTTTTGTTTATCAATAGAAGCAAGGTGCTCTCACTCATATGGGGGAGATGTTGATGTTGTTATGTTTGTTTACAAAAGCGAGGTGCTCTCAAATCTAGTATGGGGGAGATGTTTGTCGTCTTACGTTCCCATAAATTCATGTTGGTCCATAATTCATCCAATCTAAAATGAGGTGGGATGAATAATGACTAACACAAACATAGATCCATCTTAGGAGGAAGATGTTACCACATTCCAAAAATAATAAGTAATTAAAAAAATTCAATTTGGTTTGATTTAAGAAAAAAAAAACCCAACAAAGATCTATCTTAAACCCGGATTTATTAAGCATAGATAGGGATCCAATTCCTTGAGGTGTAATTTTTTCTTAATGGGTAAAAAAAATTAAGATTAAAAAAAATACACCTTAAGAAATTGGATCTCTCTCTCCATGCTTAATAAATTTGGGTTTAAGATGAATCTATGCACATTTAATAACATAAGATGGAGATTATTAACCATAATCTTGATTATCAAATTATATTTATATCCTAACGAGCTCAAAGAAAAAAATTAATATTGCAAAGATCAGAACAAACTCTCATGAGCTTCATAGTGAAATTGGAGGTTGGACAATCTATAAATGCCTTGGGTTGAAAGGTTTTGCCATATATGCGAGTCTATGAGCGTTGAAGATGAAAATCACTTTCTCTTGGAATGCCCTGCTTTCACCCAAATTAGATCTCAATTCCAAAATCTTTTCTCCAACACTCACCTTTTTAACCTTCTAGCTCCTCAAAACTATAGCAAGCTAAGGATGCTCCTTTGTATGTTTTTTGAGCAAAGCTGATGCAGAGGCATCAAGTTCACTTTGACAATGCAACAATGCGATCCCAGGGAACATGGAAGTGTCAAAAGACCAAAATGGTTCATGTTTAACAAAAAAATTAATTTCCAAATATTTAAAAATAGATTTAGTTGATTTTGAATTTTAATAAGCAAGTTAAGTGCAAGTTAATTTTATAGTTACGATAAATTAGGAAGTGTGCTAAATTTAAATCTTGTAACCTATCATTTAAGGAGAGGAGAAGCTCTCTCTATATTTATGTGTGGAAAAATATCATTTTTAAGTGAGTGAAAAGAGTCTTGAATTTTTTTGGTGGAAAAAACGTAGATATGCATATACTTTAATTCAAAATATCAAAATTAAAATGATATTTATCAACCACTTAATCTTGTAAATAAATACTCTATTTATATTAAAAAAAATTAATAAAATTAAAAGGAATAATCTATTGATTCGACCATTTGCACCCGAGCAGAGCACCGCCTCTGCCTAAATAGAGTCCTGGTCGTCCAATTGGTGCAAATAGTGAGGTCGATAGGCCTATTCCAGTAAAATTTATCAACCACTTAATCTTTAAAAAAAAATACTCTACTTGTATAAAATAATTAATCAAAACTTGTAGAAAAAATCTAACCACCCAAGCGTAGTGGTTATATATACTCTAGTTGAAGCTCTGGTCGTAATCCAAGCGCTTTGCGTGTATGACCAAGACAAGAATATTCCACCGATTTTGTAGAGAAGCTTCCTCGTCTCACCAATTTAAAATATATTACGACATTAGATGATTATAAGATAAAATTTAAAAAGTAATAATCACAATTTATATGTGAATGATTTTCTTTCGTAATTAAAAATAAGTTAATGATTGTTTCCTAAAATTTGTCACCTTAGTCAGACCAAGGTTTAATATTTGATTTTGTTACTTAGTAAAGATTAGAACCTTTTGGATATCTTTGTAAACACTTCAGTGGCGATTGCAAGTGATGTAAGAGTAGTTGATGTTTGAAAATTTCTAGGTGATTGGTGAATTTTTATGTCGTCGCTTTCAATCATAAAAGGAGAAGGCACTAGGTCCATATCCACATCATGATTTTTTTAGAGAGAGGGTTGGTCACATTAACCAATAACACAACACATTGGTAAACTCAAAAAACTAGATTAAGAAGGTGGGTTAGTAACAAAATCAAAGTAGGCATTATCAAAGTTAAGAGTATTATAAAGTCCTAGCTTGAAGCATAAATTAGTATAGACTCATCTAACACTGGTTTTACAAAGTGTCGAGAGGGATCAAATCCACAAACCTATCACTACTAAACTATAGTACACATCACTCTCACCACTATGATACAACATACTAATGCATGCATTCTTATTTTTTATTATTTTTTCTATTTTTATGGGACATATGAACACTTCTCCACACCCAGGCTCCACTATGATACAACGCACTAATGCGTGCATTCTTATTTTTTATTTTTATTTTTTTTGTTTTTTGTTTTTTATTTTTATGGGACAAACAGACACTTCTCCCCCACTTCGATTGTAGAAATGTGCCTTCTCAACACAATTCAACAATGATGCATGCAATGCTTTGGGGGGCTCATTATGATCATTCAAGGTAGGGCATCAACTAGTAAAAATAGGGGGCTCCTTCAAAGGAAAGTCCCATCCATCCCTAGTCCCAAGAGGCTTTTGAGTCCTCGAGTATGGGTAGTGTTAAATTTGGAAATTGCTTGCTGTGTGTTGTATCGATGGGTACATTGCATGCTCTCTCTCATCACACTCAAACTAATCAATTAACGTCTCTGTGTCAATAATGTTGTTGGAACTTGAGACTGTGTAGAATAGGCCAAGAGGGGTCATGTGTCTCCTAACTCATTCTAGAGGCATCTTCCCAAAACCCTAACCTCTACAAAAGTAATCCTTTTACGTTCTAATGTTTTGAGTTTACACAATCTTCTATAAGGACATGCTGACATGAATCAAATTGCTTTGTCATACCACCAAAAAGGTATGGCTAAACTCATTGTTATGAACTAAAACATTATTCTGCTTTTTCCAAAGAAAATATAGAACTTCAAAGTACACAAGGAGCCATGTTAAGTTAAACTTTATAGCCCAAGGTAACATATCCTTAAAATAACAACTTTCCATGAGAGGGAAACATAGTTATCATTAGCAAGGAGCTTCCCCCAATCTTGAGCAAATTTAACTAGAGGGTGGAACATAGATGTATTTCAAGGTTCCAAGGCCACCACATTATGGGCATTGTGAATTTTGGGAATCCCAAGTACGACAAGCTTTTTCAATAGGAAGCCCTTCCATAATAAAAAATTTATTGAACATTAGTATCTTTGGTTCTAATGTTGACTTCCTAGCTACATTGTCAAGTTTGATTATTCAACATGGGTTTTTGAAGCTACCCCTAAAGGTATATTATCTGAAAATCAACATATAACCTCTTTTTTAGGATTCCTATAGATAATTACATTTCATTTTTTTCCATGAAGGGATAAATCCCACTTGATATTAATCCTACAAATGTAATATATGTTAATGAGTCCTACAATGAAAAGCTTTATTCTCATCATCTTTTTTTTAAGATATATTAAGAATTTTACCCATTAGCTTATCCTATTTGGTTTAGGCTTGGGTCAAACTCAACACATATTTGAATATAAGTAATAATTCCCTTTTGGAATGAGGATTCATGTTTAACTTGAGAAATCTGCTCAATATCTTTGCATTTGTTTTTTGAACTTAGTTAAAAAAAGTTTACTAAACATTGCATCGAGACATTGAAACAACTTAATTGATAAGACATGCAAAATGAAAAAAATGGATACCTCAAACAATTCCATAGAGAAAGAAATATAGGGAAATTTTAGTAAAATTATCAAAGTATGAACATGGAAATTTTTAAATTTTGGAAAAGAATGAGAGGACTCTAAAGCATTAAAAAATGCAAAACATATATAAGATGTATTAAATTCAAACCAAAATGAAACATAGAACAAATTACATCAAACAATGTTGTAATCGTTTCTTATGGTGATATATCATTATTTCATTGTGCACTTTTTAATTGGTTAAGCCTATGTAGACTAACTTATTGATTCAATTGGTATATCTTTTTACTAAACTAGCTTAACATACCATTAAATTTTATATCAAGATTTTCAAATTTATTATAAATAAAAATAATTTCCTTTTATATAAACATATATATAAATACATTAATATAAAGATTTAAATCCCCAAATTTTTCTACCTTTTATAGATAAAGGTAATGGGAATCAGTGGCAATTGCATAAATATTCAGAGTGATAATCCAAGATTGCCTCTTTAAAAACAAGAAAGACCATACATAAAAATTATTATAATAAAGTATTATTTGTGTTAAATATGTGTAAAATTATAAGTTTTAAAGGTAAAAAACAATTTAGAATTGATGAGAAATTGGGTTTTTATATTATTTTTGTTATTTATTTATTTTTATATGGTTTATGATTATATATTTTTTTATTGATGATGATAATTATGATGGTTATAAATCAAGTTAAGAAATTACTTGAATTGTTTTAGAATTGTAATTATGTGCTAAAAAAACTTGAAGAGAAGCATTCCTAAATCATTATAGTTTTGTTGAATTAAAATATTATGAAGATTATAAGTTATTGGTGGTGATGATGATGATAATGATTAAGACCCTTTGGCCTATAGGATCTTAAGAAAAGAGAAAGAGATTATTTGGATTTCTGTAAAATATGATTTCTATGATTAAAAAGTTGAGAAATAAGCATTCCTAGTTCCTCATAGTTTTGACAAGTTAGAATATCATTGAGATTAGAATTATAACAAAAATTAAGAAACTGCGATTGAATGTGGGTGTACGGAGGACACTTTAAAAGAAAGTGAGAAAAAAAAAATGAAGATTGAGTCAATAATTAATTCAATTTTGAATTTGTTTTTGAGAAAAAAAAATGAAGATTGAGTCAACACATGTTAATAAATGATTTCACATTAGTAAAGGGAGCTTATATACCATGAACATTGAGTCAACATATGCCAACAGAGAATTTCAAATTGGTAATAGTCAATCTTATTTATATAATGTTCATAAAGACTCTTAGTGCAACCAAAAAGGCTATTACTTATTTGGGCAATTTTCAATTTTTTTGGTAAGATGTATTGAAGACAGTGCTCATCATATGTCTGAAAGGCCTCCAGACCATGTAACTTTTTGCCGTTTTTTTTCTGTAGTTGATGTAAGCATATGAAGGTAGTGATGATGATATTGATATGTCTGGAAGGCATGCTCGTCATGTAAAAGGTGGTTTGTTTTTTAATAATAAATCATGTAAAAGGTTGTTTTTTGTGGGAAAAAATAATGTTAAATCTGTCATATAATCCTTACATTTAAGTTATTTCTTATTTTATTTATTTATTTTATTATGAAATATATGTATATATAAATATTAAAAATTAAATATGAGTGTAGTTTAGTATGATAGAATTTTATTTAAATTTTTTCTAATCTTAATAATCTAAATTATTATAGTGTATCATGATCAAAGTTTTTATCAATTAAATGAAATTAAAATTTCTTAATAGAATATGAAGGAAAATCTCAAAAGAAAATGAATTTGATCATATACTTCATTTAAAGATCATGTTTATTTCTATAACATAAAATCTTTAAATTGTAGGACTAGGTAGTATTTGGCATCATGTATGACACCAAAGCTAAATGTTATTAGAAAGCACCCAACTCCATTAGATGTAGCCTCAACCATGACCACAGAGGATACTACATAAGCTAAGAGCCCATCTTCCTTGAACATAAGAAAACAAATTAAAGGTTTAGCTTGCAAGTGTGGAAGTTTGTCTCCTTACAAATGATGAACAAAACAGAAGGACATGGTTTTCTTTGAATAAAAATGAGATAAATTTTATCATCTTAAATAATAAAAAAATAAAAGACATAAAACATAGAATCTTTTAATCCATTTTTTTTTGTTTTTTTGTTGGTTAAGTGCCCCTTGATTTGTTGGGAGAACTTTTGGTTTGAGAAACCACGATCTAGGGGCATCTAAGCTGTCAAAATCACCTGGGGATTGCACCCGGCCTGGACGCACCAACCCTTAGCATGGTTGGATTTAAATGTCGCCTTCTAGGAGCAGCGGGTTTTGATCTTGGGCCGCCAAGGAAACAAAACCCCTCTCGACCGTTTACTCTACCAAAATTCAACTCCGAAAATATATTTTTGGGTACTAAATAAAATATAATCAATACATATTTATTATATCATTTCCCTCACTTTAATATTAATTTCGTAAGAAATTATCTCATAATTAATTCTCCTCATTTTAATATTAATACGGTAAGAGATTATCTTATAACTAATTCTTCTCACTTTAATATTAATATGGTAAGAGATTATCTCATAATTAATTCCCCTCACTTTAATCTTTAATATTATTATGGTAAAAGATTATTTCAATTAATAGAATTAATACATTTTTTTTGTTATAATTTATTATAATAATAAAAATGTTGGTGGTTAAATGTTATAGTTTTTTTAACTCATGTAAATTTCTTTTTTCTAGAGTATCATGTCTAAATCCAAATTTTATAGCAGTTTCCTAATATTTGCTATAATTTAATTTCCATGATCTTTTACAGAAATCCAAATAATTCATTTTTCTTTTCATAAAGGTCCAATAGACCAATGGATCTCAAAAGTCGTTAATCATCATCATCATATAATTTATCAAACTTTAATTAAAATATGACATTTTAATAACTTTTTGTTAATTTCTTATAAATAAATAAACCCACATTTTATAGCAATTTCTTAATCTTTGATACAATTCTAATCTCCATGATCTTTACAGAAATCCAAATAATTCATTTCTCTTTACTCAAGGTCCAATAAACCAAATGGATCTCAAGAGACATCAATCATCATCATTATTTAATTTATCAAATTTTAATTGAAATATAACATTTTAATAATTTTTTATTAATTTATTATAAATAAATACTTTAAGATAGATGTTATAATTTGTTTATATAAAAAATGTAATATAAAAGTTTTACCATCTCTAAATCAACCAAAAAGGTTTTAGGATCTCTAAATCAACCCCCTAGAAAAAAAATATAGCTATATCTTTTTAAAAATTATGTTTTATTTATCATTTCCATTAAAAATTATAATTCAATTAAGATAAGGTTTTAATGAATATTTATTTTCTAAGAAAATATGTAAATAATATTTAATGTAAAATTGAAACTTATAATGTATGGTGGTGGTGGCGGTTTTTAAAATCCATTGAGATTAACTTTGATTTATGAGACTTTAAATAAAGGTAAGGAATCACTAGGTTTTCTTTAGAATTGTATTTATATGCTTGAAAAGTTTTAATATAAGCATTCATACCATAGTTGTGATGAGTTAAAAGGTTAGGAAGGGCAATGTTGTAGCAAATATTTTGAAATTGTGCTTAAATGTGGGTGTACGTAGAACATTGTGTGAGAAAATGAATTTCATCTTCAACCATTTTAGAGTCACAAAGGTGATAAATTAGTCCAACCCATGGTGTTTGGGAATTGTCTAGCGCCCTTGTTTCACTTTGGAGCTTATGAGAGTTTGTTTTTATTATAACAATACCAATTTCCTCTATATGCTAGTTAAAATAGAGAGATAATTTTGATCTTCTAGATTTACAATATCTTATTTTTTCTTATCCTTTAATTCTTTATTGCACCACAATTTCTCCTTAAATTTAGATGTAAGAATACTTTTAATATTATCATTATTCTATGAAGTGGTCTCTTCCTTGACTTCTCGGTAATTTAGCCAAGACTTCCCATGGTGTTTATCTTTGTCTTGTACATTAGGTGTTTGGTCATAATCATGCTCTCAATAGGGAAGAGACTCATTTCTATGAGGATGGTAGAATAGGGTGTATTGCCTTTAATTTTGAGATTATTTGTTAAAAAGCACTTTTGGATTTGCTCTATCCTTCTCCACAATTCTCTAAAGATGTTGTAACCTCAAACTTCACATCCATATAAGATAACATGAGTGACAAGAGTTTCAAGAGGAGTTTCTTCTTATTCCAAAGCTTGAGATCTATTTATTTACAATTGTTTTCAAGTCCATAATAAGTTCTCCACCCTACATTAATCATTTTATCAATGTTATAGTTCCAATTAAGCTTGTGATGAAGATTGATTTCGAGATATTTGTATGAAATTATTGAGTTTTTATAACTCGGATGGTCTTCTACATAGGATTGGTGTCTAAGTATGTAGAAAGTGACTAAAGTGACTTTCCTTGATATTAACTTTAATTTTATAAAGTTATTTAAGTGGCTTTTGTTTTATGGTGAGTGAAAATGACTTAAGTTGTGATAAAGTGCAAATATATCACAACCATTGATCTTGAGACCCCAAGATTTAATTTTGGCCATCAATCTTTGAAGATGAAATGTTAAAATCATTTTCTCATTAATGAAGAGATAAAAAGGAGTTCTAGGAAAGGAATAGACACATCATGAAGAGAGAAAAAGAAGAGTTGAAAAAGATACAAGAAAAGAGAAACAAAGGGGGGCACATTTCCCCAAGAGGAGAAAGAGGGCGTGATTCCCTAGACAGTGAGACAACATTTAATGCTCAAAAATTAGATTTGTATCTCTAAGTAAGATGATGATTTCCAAGGACCATACAACATAAATATGGGCATGATTTTCAAGGGTCATATAGGGCATGCATGATGTTGTGCATAGAAATTGAGTAGGCCATGTAGGTCGTGCAACTGAATGGGCACAGTTTTCAAGGAGGTTTGTTGCATTTATTGCGGATCGTACATGTGCATTCAATGTTGATTTTGTTGTTCTATTTCACTACAATTAGCAAGTTAAATCTCATGTGTTTCAGTTTACAAGTTTCAAATTTGAATGCATTTAATTTATGCGCAATAAATTGGTGAATAAATTTGTTGGGTACTAAAACCAAGGATGGGATTGAGTAAAATTTACATAAATCACTTCCTCTGAGTTGTTGTCATCATACTTGAAATTAGCTAAAGTGATTTTTTGGGATTTGATTATCATAAGTTTTGTTATGTTGTGGTTTTGTCAATTTGAAAAATCATACATGTACTAGAGGCCTTGAGAATTTTTCGTTGCTTATCAAGATCATAGGGGCTCCAACAAGACTCCTTTCCATAAGAACAATTTCATCAACGTATAGAAGAAGGGTGATGACTATCCCAGCCAAAGTCATGCAATCACAACTTATATCTTCCAAACAATCCTCTAGCTTGTCAATGTATATACCACAAAGAGTAATGGATAGTGGAAAACCTTACTTTACTACTATATTAAAATTAGTTTCTTATAACCAACCTCAAAGTTCCTTAACTTGGCAATAATCTTCTTGTACAACCTAATCACAACAACTTGCTACTCGAAAGGGATTTTCAACACTTCTAATATATTCCAAAGGTTAGTTACGGGTAATATGTCAAATGCTTTTCTAAAGTTAACAAAGTAACAGAGAAGATTGGTTTTATTATTGCAACACTCCTCAACAATGGTCTTAAGTGTAACAATGTGGTCCACGTTTTATGTTATCTCTTAAATCCTGCTTGGCCTTTAGGTCTTTTTCCGTGACTTTCTAGTCGTATGTCGATCTTCTTTTCTACAGTAATTCCATATAACTTGGTTAAAAGAGAGCTAATCATAACGATCTTATAATTAAATGGGTTGCTTTTATCTTCACTTTTAAAAATAGGAACAATGAGACTTTATGTCTAGGGTTTTGTGAAACCCTACTTGATTGCTAAATTGAAGAGCTTGTGGATGTGAAGGATGATGATAAGCCTACCAATTTTTAATATTTTTGGATGGTATCTTTGATTGTCTTTAACTTTCCCTTTTGCGAGTTGTTTAACCCCAATCTCTATGCCTTCTAAAGAGAAAACTTATTCCTATATAGAAAGGGTTTAAATGTTGTCTATGACATAAGGGGATTCATAAAGCTTTTTAAAGCATGAATTCTAGTTTCTCAAAAAAATCATATTGTTTTCTTTAATTTTACAACTTAGAATTTATCTCCAAAATTTCTTAAATCTAACTTAGAAAAATACAAAAGCTTATCTTACTTTCTAATATAGTATTTTTTTTCAATTTAATAATATAATTATTATTTATATATTATAGCTATTCAAAATTACAGTTATTTATATGATGTATGTATTCACATGTACAGTAAGATATCTAGAAATTCCATTCCGTACTCTTACTTTAATCATATGTTTAATACAATTTTATGAAAATAATATATATATATATAGAGAGAGAGAGAGGGGGGGAGTTAACCATTTAACTGAATAAGCAAAATGTATAAGCCATTGAATATGAATATTTTTTACCTGGGATATAGAATATTATTCCATTCATATAGTTTCAATTATTTATTTATGTTTAAAACTAGTTAATCTAATTTGTAATATTTTTCGGGGAAAAATAATAATTTTTCTTAAATAATAATTTTTCTTAAATAATAATGATAAATCCATTCATATTTATGTATAAATAACAAACAATCTAAATTATGATATATTTTATCATCTTTTCATCAAGATTAATGATTACATTAATACCATACTATATTAATTAAACAAAATCTATGAAAGAGCTTATATACCATGAAGAATGAATCAACATATAGATTAAGTCAAACAAAATGTATGAAAGAGCTTATATACCATCAAGAATGAGTCAACATATGGATTAAAAGTCAAACAAAATATAAAAGAGCTTATATACTATGAAGATTGAGTCAATACAATTTTATGAAAATAATATATAGAGAGAGAGAGGCGGGGTTAACCATTTAACTGAATAAGCAAAATGTATAAGCCATTGAATATGAATATTTTTTGCCTAGGATATAGAATATTATTCCATTCATATAGTTTCAATTATTTATTTATGTTTAAAAATAGTTAATCTAATTTGTAGTATTTTTTGAGGAAAAAATAATAATCTTTCTTAAATAATAATGATAAATCCATTCATATTTATGTATAAATAACAAACAATCTAAATTATGATATATTTTATCATCTTTTCATCAAGATTAGTGATTACATTAATACCATACTATATTAATTAAACAAAATGTATGAAAGAGCTTATATACCATGAAGAATGAATCAACATATGGATTAAGTCAAACAAAATGTATGAAAGAGCTTATATACCATAAAGAATGAGTCAACATATGGATTAAAAGTCAAACAAAATATAAAAGAGCTTATATACCATGAAGATTGAGTCAATAATTAATCCAAGTTGTGAATTTTTTTTTAAGAAAAAAAATGAAGATTGAGTCAACATATGTCAATAAAGGATTTCACATTAGTAATGGGAGCTTATATACCATGAAGATTGAGTCAACTTATGTCAATAGAGAATTTCACATTGGTAATAGTCATTCTTATCGATATAATGCTCGTAAAAACTTAGAGTGCAACTAAAAATCCTATTTACTTATCTCGGTAATTTTCAATTTTTTTTTATAAGATATATTGATAGGCATATGTCTCAAAGGCCTCCAGGCCATATAACTCTATGCAATTTTTTTCGATAGTTGATGTAAGCATATGAAGGTAGTGATGATGATATGTCTGAAAGGCCTCAAGATTGAGTCAACATATGTAAATAGAGAATTTCACATTGGTAATAGTCAATCTTATTGATATAATGTTCATAAAGACTCAACCAAAAATCCTATTTACTTAATTGGGCAATTTTCAAATTTTTTTGGTAAGATATATTGATAGGCATATTTTCCACGGATATAGAATTTCATGTTTCATAAGAATCTACGCATGTTTTTTTAGTTGATGTAAGCATATGAAGGCACTAATGATGGTTTGTCTCAAAGGCTTCTAGGCCATGTAACTCTATGCAGTTTTTTCTATAGTTGATGTAATCATATAAAGTAGTGACGATGATATGTCTGAAAGGCCTGGAGATTGAGTGTCAATAGAGAATTTCACATTGGTAATAGTCAATCTTATTTATATAATGTTCATAAAGACTCAGAGTGCAACGAAAAAGTCCATTTACTTATTTGAGAAATTTTCAAATTTTTTGGTAAGATGTATTGAAGACAGTGCTCATGATATGTTTGTAAGGCCTCCAGACCATGTAACTTTATGCAGTTTTTATCTATAGTTGATGTAAGCATATGAAGGTAGTGACGATGATATTGATATGTCTGAAAGACATGCACACCATGTAAAAGGTGGTTTGTTTTTTAATAATAAATCATGTAAAGGTGGTTTTTAGTGGGAAAAAATAGTGTTAAATTTGTCATATAATCCTTACATTTATGTTATTTCTTTCTCTTTTTTTATTTTATTTTATTATGAAATATATGTATATATAAATATTAAAGATTAAATATGAGGGTAGTTTAGTATGATAGAATTTTATTTAACTTTTTTTTAATCTTAATAATCTAAATTATTATAGTGTATTATGATCAAAGTTTTTATCAATTAAACATAATTAAAATTTCTTAATAGAATATGAAGAAAATCTCAAAAGAAAATGAATTTGATCATATACTCCATTTAAAGATTATTGTTTATTTCTATAATATAAAATCTTTAAATTGTAGGACTAGGTAGTATTTGGCCTCATCTATGGCACCAAATATAAATGCTATTAGAAAGCACCCAACTCCACTAGATGTAGCCTCAACCATGACCACAAAGGATACTGCATAAGCTAAGAGCCCATCTTCCTTGAACATAAGAAAACAAATTAAAGGTTCATCTTGCAAGTGTGGAAGTTTGTCCCCTTACAAATCATGAACAAAACATAAGGACATGGTTTTCTTTGAATAGAAATGAGATAAATTTTATCATTTTAAATAAAAAAATAAAAAACATAAAACATACAATCTTTTTATGCATTTTTTGTTTGTTTGTTGGTTAAGAGCCCTGTGACTTTTTGTGCGAACCTTTGGTCTGAGAAACCACGATCCATGGGAATCTAAGACGTCAAAATCACCCGTGGATCGCACCTGACCTGGCCGCACCAACCCTTACCATGGTTCACTTTAAATGTCACCTTCCAGGAGCAACAGGTTTTGACCTTGGGTCGTGTTGGGTAAAATATACACTATCTAATTCAACACTTAATTGTCAACCCGTGAAGGTAGCTTGTGAGATGCAAACACTATATGTGCATAACTAAAGTCTAGATTATTCTAAGACATCCTAACCTATCTGCTATCAAATCATAGAAATAACCTAATTATCATTAATCAACATAACCTTCAAAACATGAAGTATCTATATTGTTTGAAATCAAGTAATAAACCTATGAGCTATCAAATAAAATTTACAACAAAATCCAGATTTGTTATTTTCTTTGAAAACTCAAAACTATCATTCACAAGGCATTTTAAAACAAATTTTACACTACAAATTACAAACTCAATTACAATTTAAATTACGAATTGAAAACTATATCACAAACTATATTGCAAATTAAATGTTATATATTTAATTACAACCGCAAACTAAATAAAAACACTCAAAAAGAAATAGTCCAAACTAAATAATTATTTTCTCAATGTTATAGTTTTAACTAAGCTTGTGAGAAGATTGATTTTGAGATATTTGTATGAAATTATTGAGTTATTATAACTCGGATGGTCTTCTACACAGGCTTGGTTGTCTAAGTATGTTGAAAGTGACTAAAGTGACTTTCCTTGATATTAACTTTAATTTTATAAAGTTAAAGTGGCTTTTGTTTTATGGTGAGTGAAAATGACTTAAGCTGTGATAAAGTGCAAATATATCACAACCATTGATCTTGAGACCTCCAAGATTTAATTTTGGGCATCCATCTTGGAAGATGAAGTGTTAACATCATTTTCTCATTAATGAAGAGATAAAAATGAGTTCTAGGAAAGGAATAGACACATTATGAAGAGAGATCAAGAAGAGTTGAAGAAGAGATGAGAAAAGAGAAACAAAGAGGGGCGCATTTCCCTAAGAGGAGAAAGAGGGCATGATTCCCAAGAAAGTGAGACAACATTTAATGCTCAGAAATCAGGTTTGTATCACTGAGTAAGATGATGATTTCCAAGGACCATACAACAAAAATATGGCAAGATCTTCAAGGGTCATACAGGCGTACATGTTGTTGTGCATAGAAATTGAGCAAGCCATGCAGGTCGTACAACTGAATGGGCACAATTTTCAAGGAGGTTTGTTGCATTTATTGTGGATCGTACATGTGCATTCAATGTTGATTTTGTTGTTCTATTTCACTACAATTAGCTAGTTAAATCTCATGTGTTTTAGTTTACAAGTTTCAAATTCGTCATACATGAAATTAGTTAAAGTGATTTTTTGGGATTTGATTATCATAAGTTTTGTTTTGTCGTGGTTTTGTCAATTTTCAGAATCATACATGTACTAGAGTCCTTGAGAATTTTCGTTGCTTAACAAGATCATAGGGACTCCAAGGGGACTCCTTTCCATAAGAACATTTTCATCAACATATAGAAGAAGGGTGAAGACTATCCCAACCAAAGTCATGCAATCACAACTTACATCTTCCAAACAACCCTCTAGCTTCTCAATGTATATACCACAAAGGGTAATGGATAGTGGAAAACCTTACTTGACTACTATATTAAAATTAATTTCTTCTAACCAACCTCGAACTTCCTTAACTTGGCAATAATCTTCTTGTACAACCTGATCAAAACAACTCTCAACTCAAAAGGGATTTTATGCTCTTCTAATATCTTCCAAAGGTTAGTTATGGGTACCGTGACATGCTTTTCTAAATTTAACAAAGTAACATAGAATATTGCTTTTATTATTGCAACGCTCCTCAACAATGGTCTTAAGTGTAACAATGTGGTCCACGTTGAATGTTATCTCTTAAATCATGCTTGGCCTTTAGCTCTTTTTTCATGACTTTCTAATTGTATGTTGATCTTCTTTCCACAATAATTCATATAACTTGGTTAAATGAGAGTTAATCATAATGATCTTATAATTAGATGGGTTGCTTTTATCTTCACTTTTAAAAATAGGAACAATGAGACTTTATGTCCAGGGTTTTGTGAAACCCTACTTCATTGCTAAATTGAAGAGCTTGTGGATGTGAAGGATGAGGATAGGCCTACCAATTTTTAATATTTTTGCTTGGTATCCTTGATTGTCTTTAACTTTCCCTTTTGCAAGCCGTTTAACCCCAAACTCTATGCCTTCTAAAAAGAAAACTTATTCCTATATAGAAAGGGTTTAAATGTTGTTTACGACATAAGGGGATTCATAAAGCTTATTAAAGTATGAATTCTAGTTTCTAAAAAATTTCATATTGTTTTCTTTAATTTTACAACTTAGAATTTATCTCCAAAATTTCTTAAAATCTAACTTAGAGAGATATAAAAGCTTATCTTACTTTTTTTAACTATATAATATTTTTTTTAATTTAATAATATAATTATTATTTATATATTATAGATATTCAAAATTACACTTATTTATATGATGTATGTATTCACATGTACAATAAGATATCTAGAAATTCCATTCCATACTCCTACTTTAATCATATTTTTAATACAATTTTATGAAAATAATATATGATATATTTAACGTATTTTATATGTTGTTATTTATAATGAATATTGATTATAAATATTTTTAATTTGTATTTGAAAATGTATATTTATTTTATAATTGTGAAAAAATGTATATTTATTTTATAATTGTGAAAGATAATTTTATGAAATAAATTTATAAAAAAATTTATTCCAAAAAAATATTTTCTTTTTATTTATGTTAAAATATAAAAAATTATTTAATTAAAATTAAAAATTTATGATTTATATTTAAATTATAACTAAAGTTATAATTAATAAATAAATATTATTCATTTTTTTTAAAATAATACCACTTATTTTATAAGCATATACAATGCATTATCATCTATGTTATATTTATAACAATGTTATATCTTACATGTAAGACACACCAAAGATTTTCGAAGATGCTTGTAATTGTAGTTGATTATTATGTAGTTTTTTTCATATATAATCATTAATTAATTTAATAATAATCATAATGTTATTTTTTCTTTATTAATAGAAGGAGTGTTTTCATTTATATGGCGAAGATGTTGATGTTGTTATGTTTGTCGATAAAAACCAGGTGCTCTCAAATCTAGTTTGGGAGAGATGTTGTTACACGTTGGTCATCTTACGTTTCTGAAACAAAAAGTAATTAAAAATATTCATGTTGGCTCATGTAAGACACACCAACCATTGAAGACTTTGGAAGATGCTTGAATACAATTAAAGTTGATTATTATATAGTTTTTTTTCCATATTCAATCATTAATTAATTTAATAATAATGTTATTTTTTCTTTATCAATAAAAGCAAGGTGCTCTCACTCATATGGGAGAGATGTTGATGTTGTTATGTTTGTTTATAAAAGCGAGGTGCTCCCAAATCTAGTATGGGGGAGATGTTTGTCGTCTTATGTTCCCAAAATAAAAAGTAATTAAAAAAATTCACGTTGGCCCATAATTCATCCAATATAAAATGAGGTGGCATGAATAATGACTAACACCAACATAGATCCATCTTAGGAGGAAGATGTTACCACATTCCAAAAATAATAAGTAATTAAAAAAATTCATTTTGGTTTGATTTAAGAAAAAAAAAACCAACAAAGATCTATTTTAAACCTGGATTTATTAAGCATAGATAGGGATCCAATTTCTTAAGGTGTAATTTTTTCTTAATGTGTAAAAAAAATTAAGATTAAAAAAAAATACACCTTAAGAAATTGGATCTCTCTCTCCATGCTTAATAAATTTGGGTTTAAGATGCATCTATGCACATTTAATAACATAAGATGGAGATTATTAACCATAATCTTGATTATCAAATTATATTTATATCCTAACGAACTCAAAGAAAAAAATTAATATTGCAAAGATGAGAACAAACTCTCATGAGCTTCATAGTGAAATTGGAGGTTGGACAATCTATAAATGACTTGGGTTGAAAGGTTTTGCCATCTATGCAAGTCTATGAGCATTGAAGATGAAAAACACTTTCTCTTGGAATGCCTTGCTTTCACCCACATTAGATCTCAATTCCAAAATCTTTTCTCTAACACTCACCTTTCTAACCTTCTAGCTCCTCAAAACTATAGCAAGCTAGGGATGCCCCTTTGTATACTTTTTGAGCAAAGCTAATGCAGAGGCATCAAGTTCAGTTTGGCAATGCAACAATGCAATCCGAGGGAACACAGAAGTGTCAAAGGACCAAGATGGTTCATGTTTAACAAAAAAATTAATTTCCAGATATTTAGAAATAGATTTAGTTGATTTTGAATTTTAGTAAGCAACTTAACTACAAGTTAATTTTATTGTTGAGATAAATTAGAAATGTGCTAAATTTAAATCTTGTAACCTCTCGTTTAAGGATAAGAGAAGCTCTCTCTATTTTTATGTGTGGAAAAATATCATTTTTAAGTGAGTGAAAAGAGTGGAAATTTTTTTTTGGAAAAAGCGTAGATATGCATATACTTTAATTCAAAATATCAAAATTAAAATGATACTGGAATTTATCAACCACTTAATCTTTTAAATAAATACTCTACTTATATAAAAAAAAATTAATAAAATTACTCTACTTATATAAAATAATTAATCAAAACTTCTAGAAAAAATCTAAATAAATTTTTAACCTAATCCAAGCGCTTTGCGTGTATGACCAAGACAAGAATATTCCACCGAATCCAAGAGTAGTTGAAGCTCTGGTCGTAATCCAAGCGCTTTGCGTGTATGACCAAGACAAGAATATTCCACCGATTTTATAGAGAAGCTTCCTCGTCTAGCCAATTTAAAATATATTATGACATTAGATGATTATAAGATAAAATTTAAAAAGTAATATTCACAATTTATATGTAATGATTTTCCTTCGTAATTAAAAATAGGTTAATGATTGTTTCCATCCTAAAAATTTGTCACCTTATTTTTTTATTTTTTTTGTTTTTATTTTTATTTTTATCGGACAAACAGACACTTCTCCCCCACTCCGATTGTAAAAATCTGTAGGCCTTCTCAACGCAATTAAACAATAATGCGTGCATTGCTTTGGGGGGCTCGTTATGATCATTCGAGGCAAGGCATCGACTAGTGAAAATAGGGGGCTCCTTCAAAGGCAAGTCCCATCCATCCCTAGTCTCAAGAGGCTTTTGAGTCCTTGGGTATAGGTAGTGTTAAATTTGGAAATTCCTTGTTGTGTGTTGTAAGGATGGGTACATTGCATGCTCTCTCTTGTCACTCTCAAACTAATCAATTGACTCTGCGTCAATAGAGTTGTAGGAACTTGAGACTGTGTAGAATAGGCCAAGAGGGGTCATGTGTCTCCTAACTCATTCTACATGAGGCATCTTCCCAAAACCCTAACCTCTACAAAACTAATCCTTCTTCGTTCTAATGTTTTGAGTTTACATAATCTTCTACAAGGACATGCTGACATGAATCAAATTGCTTTGTCATACCACAAAAAAGGTATGGGTAAACTCATTGTTATGAACTAAAACATTATTCTGCTTTTTCCAAAGAAAATATAGAACTTCAAAGTACACAAGGAGCCATGTTAAGTTAAACTTGATAGCCCAAGGTAACATATCCTTAAAATAACAACTTTCGATGAGAGGGAAACATAGTTATCACTAACAAGGAGCCCCTCCCAATCCCGAGCAAATTTAACTAGAGGGTGGAACATATATGTATTTCATGGTTCCAAGGCCACCACATTATGGGCATTGTGAATTTTGGGAATCCCAAACGACAAGCTTTTTCAATAGGAAGCCCTTCCATAATAAAAAAATCTAGTGAACATTACTATCTTTGGTTCTAATGTTGACTTCCTAACTACATTGTCAGGTTTGATTATTCAACATGGGTTTCTAAAGCTATCCCTAAAAGTATATTCTTTGAAAATCAACATATAACCTCTTTTTTAGGATTTCTATAGATAATTTACATTTCATTTTTTTCCATAAAGGGATATAGCCCACTTGATATTAATCCTACAAATGCCATATATGTTAATGAGTCCTACAATGAAAAGCTTTATTCTCATAATCTATTTTTTAAGATATATTGAGAATTATGCAACGTTAGTCTGTCTTATTTGGAATAGGCTTTGGTCAAACTCAACACATATTTCAATATAAGTAATATTCCTTTTTGGAATGGATTCATGTTTAACTTGAGAAATCTGTTGAATATCTTTGCATTTGTTTTTTGAACTTAGTTAATAAAATTTTACTAAACATTGCATTGAGACATTGAAGAAACTTAATTAATAAGACATGTCAAATGAGAAAATAATACCTCAAACAATTCCTGCCCAATATTTTTGCATTTGTTTTTTGAACTTAGTTAATAAAATATTACTAAACATTGCATTAAGACATTGAAGAAACTTAATTGATAAGACATGCAAAATGAAAAAATAGATACCTCAAACAATTCCAAAAAAAAGAAGTATGGGAAAATTTTAGTAAAATCATCAACTTATGAATATAGAAAATTTTAAAATTTTAGAAAAAAATGAAAAAACTCTAAAGCATTAAAAAATACAAAACATATATAAGATGTATTAAATTCAAACCAAAATGAAACATGCAAAACAAATTACATCAAACAATATATAAGATGTATTAAATTCAAACGAAAATGAAACATGCAAAACAAATTACATCAAACAATGTTGTAATTGTTTTTTATGGTAAATTCTGCACTTTTTATTGGTTAAGTTTATGTAGACTAACTTATTTATTTGATTGGTATATTTTTCTACTAAAGTAGCTTAACATACCATTAATTTTTTTACAAAACATTTCACATTTATTATAAATAAAAATAATTTCTTTTTATATAAACATATATATACAAAATACATTAATATAAAGATTTAAATTCCCAAATTCCTCCATCTTTTATGGATAAAGGTAATGGAAATCAATGGCAATTGCATAAATATTCAAAATGATAATCCAAGATTGCCTCTTTAAAAGCAAGAAAGACCATACATAAAAATTATAATAATAACTAGAAATGAAATATAAATAGTTTTTTTGGATTTGACAAGTTTGTTGGTGAGTTGGGAATCACAAAGGGATTGGGAGATTGCATGCATGGTAGGAGGCGAGAGACTCAACCTGAGTGACGGATCTTTCAAGGAGCTGGGACTGGTGCATTTGACAGGCCTCTGGCTGGGCCGTTGTTCTCCACCTCGGGCTTCTGAATTGAAGGGATCAGAGTGTTGAATCCAAGGCTTCTGTCCTCACACTGTCCTCATGTTCTGAGTGGCTGGATCGGATCTTTGGTGGGACAGATCGATGGTGACTGAGGTGGGTGGTGATTCGTCGCCTGACCTTCGCTCGGATGCCTTCGACCAGTTAATTGCCACTCATAACATGAGATCTGGCAAAGGAGACCCCCCGAAGTTTGTTAAAAGAATTGAAGATGTGTTGAAAGTTGCCCTCCCCCCAGAAGAAACGATTCGGGTTGCCCTCTCCCTGGCAGATCGAGCACTGATCGGGCAATTCATAGGGCTCTGACCCTCGCCAAAAACTACTGATAGATGGGTCCAAAGAAACTGGAGACCTCTAATCTCCAAAAATGTTGCTTCCTACTCCGTCGGAAGGGGTTACTTTCTGTTCGACTTCGAATCCAAGGAAGACAAAGAATTAATTTTCAGGAATGGGCCCTATTTCATGGGGCCGCAAGGTCTTTATCTTAACGAGTGGACTCCGAACTTCGACCCTGAATCCGACACCCCCAAAGCTGTGACAGTCTGGGTCAGACTTCCCAATCTCCCTATGCATTGTTGGAACCCCAAATCTCTCCATGTTATAGGGAATGCCCTGGGGAAATACATTGACATGGCTAGCCCAAAGGACCAATACGCTTGTGCCCGCATCTGCATTGAGGTTGATCTCAAAGTTGGATTGCCAGAAGCTATAAAATTAACTGTGGGGAAATGGTCCCATTTCCAAAAGCTTGACTATGAACAACTTCCTTTCAAGTGCAGAGGTTTCCATGAATACAAGCATTTGATTCGTAATTGCCCTAAAAAAACCGAGATCCAACAAGATAAGGTGGAAGGATGGCATAGGGTGAATACATCTAAATCTAAAAATCAAGCCGGAGTGGCTCCAAAGAAGGGTGAGGGGAATGAAGAAGCAAGAGTTATCCCACTAGAAAGAACTCAAGAAACCTCAAAGACTAAAGAAACTAATGAAGTAAGGGATGACTCCAACGAAGCAGAAGAGAAATCTAGTAACGAAGATAGTAAGGACTCCGAAGCAGTCCTTTCAGATCAAGTGAAAGAGCAAGATGAAGGAGCAACAGTGACAAAAGAAGGAGAAAGTATGGGGAAATCCGAGGAAGAATTTGAATCGGAAGAAGAAGAAGAGGAGGAAGGGGAAATAGAACCGACTACTCCAAGAATGACTAAAACCAAAGGAAGGAAATCCAAGAAAGAAGTAAGGGAACAAGCTACCTACAAGGATAAGCTGCAAGGTTCCCAATTAACCCTGGAAAAGTTGCTGAAAAACACAAGAAACACCCGCCAGCATGGGCATGCCCTGAAAGGGATGCCTACGGCCTCCAAAAGTAAGTAATGAAGGTCTTATCCTGGAACTGCAGAGGTCTCAGTAGCAAAATCAAGGAAGAAGATATGTTAGATCTAATCTCTCTACACCAACCGGACATCTTTCTGATCCAGGAAACCAAGATGGAGGAAGCTGCATTCCTCCAAGTTAGTATAAAATTTTGGAAAAAAAGGGGCAGAGCTGCAATAAGCTCAAGGGGAGCCTCCTGAGGCATTGGAACACTTTGGGATGACAGGAAATTTGAGGCTGTTGACATCAAGTACAACTCTTGTTGGATCCTCACCCTGCTGAGGCAAAAAGACACTAACACTCTGGTAAGAATTTTCAATATTTATGCACCTAATTCTTATGCTAAAAAAAAAATCTGTTGGAACCTCCTTCGTGAGGAAAGGAGTAACCTGCAAGGAAATGTAATACTGGGGGGATCTGAATGTCATCCTCAGCCAAGATGAAAAAAGAGGGGGCTCAATGGTCAGAGACCCCATCAGAGAAATTGTAGATGAGACCATTTTGGACTGGGATCTCATGGATGTTAAGCCCACTATTGGAAAATATACATGGAATAATAGTAGGATCGGTCCTGGGCATATTGATACCAGACTTGATGAATTCCTGGTCCAGGACACTTTGCTCCTGTTGGGCCTGAATTTGTTGTCTAAAATCTTACCGTTTGGAGGATCGGATAACAAGCCTATTCTCCTTGAGATGGCGAATGATAATAATTTGGGCCCTATCCCATTCAGATTTAATCCTATGTGGGCCAATCATGCTGATTTTTTAAGGATCGTTGCTGATTCTTGGTCTCCTCTGGTTACAGGGTCTCCCTTCTTCGTTTGGGAGGAGAAACTGAGATGGCTCAAGAAAGTTCTTAAGAATTGGGCTAAGTCGATCCCCACCCCAAATTACAACAAATCCCAAGCTGCCCTAGCGTTGTCGACCCATCAGGCTGGCATGGAGGATAGAATTGTGAACTATGATGACATCCAAAAGGAGACTAAGCTGCAATCGGATCTTCATGCTACATGCAGACAAGAATCTAAGTGGTGGAGACAAAAATCAAGATGAAAATGGCTTAATGATGGAGACAGGAATACCGGCTTCTTCCACAAGCAAGCCGAGGCTAGGAAAAATCATAATTGTGTGCTCGAGATCTAGGCTCATGATAGGGTTATCATCAATTTCGAAGATATCAAATCTGAAGCAGCTAGGCATTTCAACGACTTGTTCACTGCCAGCCTATGTCTAATGACGTCGAGCTTTTGAATCTTGTTCCTAGGGCAGTAAATAATAAAGATAATGATAATCTGAAACATATAATCACGCTGGAAGAAATTAGGAAAGAAGTTGATAGTATGGAGGACGATAGAGCCCCTGGTCCAGATGGATATAACGCCAATTTCATTAAAATCTGCTGGGATATTATAAAAAATGATTTACTCAAAATGGTCAACAAATCTCAGAGGTGTGGCAAAATCGGAGACAGTACAAATTCTACCTTTTTGGCTCTCATCCCCAAAGAGAAGGATGCTAAATCTTTTGACAGGTTCCGGCCTATATCCTTGTGCAACATTGGATATAAAATTATTACTAAGATTATGGCCAGCAGATTAAAACATATTCTGCCTTATCTTATTCCAAAGAACCAAGGTGGTTTCGTTAAAGGAAGGAAGATTTGGGATAATATCATATTAGTGCAAGAGGCTATCCATTCTAGCCTGAAGAACGACGACAAAGGAATGTTGGTGAAACTTGATTTAGCAAATGCTTTCGATAGCGTCAGCCATTCATTTCTCTTTCAAGTAATGCCGAGGTTTGGATTCGCTCCTAAATTTGTCTCTTGGGTCAAGGCCTGTATCAGCAAGCCGTGGATAGCCCCTCTTATCAATGGAAGAGCTGCTCCCTTCTTTCAAGCTTCGAGAGGTTTGAGGCAAGGATTCCTGCTCTCTCTTCTGCTTTATGCCATCCAGGCTTTGGTTCTAAGTTTTCAGCTGGAATATGCCAGGCAAGATCGGGATCTATCAGGCATTAGGATGGCTAGAGGTACTAAAGATATCAACCAAGAACAATTCGCGGATGATACTATCTTGCTTGGAGGAGCCAGTCAGATTATAGCCCATCGATTCAAGAATGAAATGAATCATTATTGCCATGCCTCTGGAAGCAAAA
This sequence comes from Pseudotsuga menziesii, assembly GCA_001517045.1. NCBI lineage: Eukaryota > Viridiplantae > Streptophyta > Pinopsida > Pinales > Pinaceae > Pseudotsuga > Pseudotsuga menziesii. The sequence goes on along the minus strand of LPNX011004629.1, from coordinate 451,144 downwards.
TCAACTTAATGAAGAGTTAGATCTTTGGATGGAATATAAATCGTAGGGAAATGTTAGATATCTCCCGGGTTCTTAATATGGATGGAGTTGTTAGCTGGGATTCCTTTAATTATCTAGGGGTCCCTATTTTCAAACTCAAACCCAAGAGCTCATCCTGAAACCCTATTGTGGAAAAAATCAAAAAGAAAATCACGGGATGGGGGACAGCCTGGTTAAATCTGGCTGGGAAGGTAGTGTTAATAAAAGTTGTTTTGAACAACTACCTGCTTTACCAATGCTCCCTTCTTCTTGCTCCAGTCAAAATTATAAATCAGATAGAAGGCCTGGTGAGATCCTTTCTCTGGCAAGGTGGGAATAACGGGGGGGGGGGCGGGAATGTTTGCTTTGGTCAGTTGGAAAACAATCAAGTTTCCTAGGTTGGAGGGACGTCTACAAATCAGAGATCTAAGAACTCAAAACCTGGCCATGGGAGCCAAGTTGCTATGGAACTTGCTCGACTTAAAACCCTCCTGGTGTAGTCGTGTGCTAAAAAGTAAATACTTCCTTGGAATGAGGCTCAGATGTCTGGAGGGGGAGCATGTGAGAAAGAATGGATCTCCTATATTTAATCTCTGTAAAAAAACGCTGCCTTAGTTCATTGATAAGCTATACTGGATACCGGGCAACGAGAAATTGATCAACTTTTGGTAGGACGCGATTCTTGGGAAGCTTCCCCCATATCTCCCACGATTGCATCAATGGCTGGCAGCATTGGGTTACAAAACAATCTGGGATATCACTGAATGGGATATAGAACCTCCAAATCGATGGGATGGCTAGGCCTTACCGAACTGTCCAGATGAGTTAGAGCTTGAAAAAAATCTGCTACTTAATCATTTGGCTGGGCTAGCTCTGGTGGCAAATTTCATGAAGGACAAGCGCGGCTAGGGAAGACAGACTGGTAGCTATTCGACGTCTGAGGGATATCAAAGCTTTGCTGCGAATTATAATGTGCCTGTCAATCCTGAAATTTGGAATTATCTGTGGAATTGCAAAACGTTGCCGAAAATTGAGATGTTCATCTGGTCGTTAATGCATAAGAGAGTGCTTACAGGTGAGAACTTGGAGAAAAGGGGGTTCGCTGGCCCATTTCGCTGCCCTCTCTGTGCTAAAGCTTCAGAAAATATCAACCACCTATTTCTAAATTGTCCTTATGCCATCTCAGTCTGGAAGGAAGTGATGAATTGTGGGGGAGACGGGATTCAATGGCCTGAAAAAATTCAGGACTATTTTCTCAAATGGGATAAAATGTATGAGGGAGAGCTGGTTTAGAAAAAATGACTGAGAGCTTGTTGGATGAAACTACCTAAACTAATATGCTGGTGCATTTGGATAGAAAGAAACCATAGAGTCTTTTAGAACAAGATCCAACCAGCGTGGAAGACTGCTGTCAAAATAAATGCTTTACTCGGTGAGGTAGTAAGTATTTTAAAGATCCCAAATAATAAAGAAGACTTGACAGACAAAGAAAAAATTTGGATGCAAAGACTTAATATACATGCTGTAAATAGTTTTGCTGTTAAAAAATTGGATGAATGGGATGTTAGGTTGGACAAGTCTCAATTTGAGAACTGGCTAAGAGAAAGGAAGATTTTTAAATTGTTTTTTACGGAGCCTCTAAAAGGAATCCAGGAAGAGCGGGAGGAGGAGGAGTTGTCATTAATCTAGGCGGGAAAGTTGAGATAGAATACTACTAGAATATTGGATATGACTCCAATAATATGGCCGAGGCTTATGGGCTCTGGCAAGGTCTCAAGCAGTTGCAGAAGAAAGGAGTGGACGAGGTAATGGTTTTTGGAGATTCTAGGTTAATTATTCAAGCATTGAATGGGGGAAGAAGGGGTAAGAATGAGTGAATTGCAAGGTTGATCAATAGAATTAGGTCCAAGGCCAAAATGTTCAGGAAGATTAATTTTTTTCATATTCTTAGGGAGCTAAATGTTTTGGCGGATCTTGCAGCCAATAAATCTATAGTTGTAGGTCTCAATGAACTTATTGTAAACTCAGTTGTAAGCATGGATATTCCTCCTTAGCTTTGTAGGTTAAATGCCTGAAGGAAGGAGAGATTATTGGTAGCTGGTTGTAACTCGTTTCCTTTTCAGCGATTTCTCTACTGAGTCCTTTTTAATAACATAACCATTCTTGTTAAAGAAAAAGAAAAAGAAATAGTTTTTTTTATAAAGTATTTTTTTTTTAATTATGTGTAAAATTTTAAGTTTTAAAGGTAAAAAACAACTTAGAATTGATGAGAAATTGCTTTTTTTATAAAGTATTTTTTTTNTATATATATATATATATATATATATAGTTTATGCTTATAAATTTTAATTGATGATGTTGATGATGATTAGGATGGTTATAAAGCAAGTGAAGAAATTACTTGAATTGTTTTAGAATTTTAATTATGTACTGGAAAAACTTGAAGAGAAGCATTCCTAAATATTTATAGTTTTGTTGAGTTGAAATATATGAAGATTATAAGTTATTGGTGATGATGATGATCATGATAATGATTAAGGTCCTTTGGTCTATAGGATCTTAAAAAAGGAAAAAGGATTATTTGGATTTCTGTAAAATATGATTCCTATGATTAAAAAGCTGAGAAATAAGCATTCCTAGGTCCTCATAGTTTTGACAAGTTAGAAGATCATTGATATTAGAATTATAACAAAGATTAGGAAACTGTGATTGAATGAGGGTGTACGCACGACACTCTAAAAGAAAGTGAGATTAGTCCTCAATGCTCCTAGACTCACATAGAACTATGTATAATTTGTTGATTGTTACATATATCCTTGGAAAATTACTAAGTTCTTATGATTTATTATTATTATTATTATTTAATAAAAATTATTATGGTAACTTATATTTCTTAAAAATAATTAATTAATTTAAAACTCATTAAAATAGGTGAGAAACGGTCAACAACTTACCTCAATAAGCAAAATGGTAAATATAAGGTTAACTACTTAACTGAATAAGCAAAATGTATAAGCCATTGGATATGAATATTTTTTTGCCTAAGATATAGAATAATTATATTCATATAGTTTCAATTATTTATTTATATTTAAAAATATAGTAGTTAATCTAACTTGTCATCTTGTCATCTTTTTCAAGGCAAATAATAATAATCTTTCTTAAATAGTAATGATAAATCAATTCATATGTATCTATAAATAACAAATAATCTAAATTATGATATATTTTATCGTCTTTTCATCAAGATTAATGATTACATTAATACCACATCATATTAATTAAACAAAATATATGAAAGAGCTTATATACCATGAAGAATGAATCAACATGTGGATTAAGTCAAACAAAATGTATGAAAGAGCTTATATACCATCAAGAATGAGTCATATGGATTAAGTCAAACAAAATATAAAATAGCTTATATACCATGAAGATTGAGTCAATAATTAATTCAAGTTTTGAGAAAGAAAAATAAAGATTGAGTCAACATATGTCAATAAAGGATTTTACATTAGTAATGGGAGCTTATATACCATGAAGATTGAGTCAACATATGTCAATAGAGAATTTCACATTGGTAATAGTTAATCTTATTGATATAATGTACATAAAAGCTGAGAGTGCAACTAAAAAGCCTATTTACTTATCTCGGTAATTTTCAGATTTTTTTTATAAGATATATTGATAGGCATATGTCTCAAAGGCCTCCAGGCCATGTAACTCTATGCAGTTTTTTCTATAGTTAATGTAAGCATATAAAGGTAGTGATGATGATATGTTTGACAAGACTCAAGATTGAGTTAGCATATGTAAATAGAGAATTTCACATTGGTAATAGTCACTCTTATTGATATAATGTTCATAAAGACTCAACCAAAAAGTCTATTTACTTATTTGGGCAATTTTCAATTTTTTTTGGTAAGATATATTGATAGGCATATTTGCCACAGATAAAGAATTTCATGTTTCATAATAATCTATGCATTTTTTTTCTTAGTTCTTGTAAGCATACGAAGGAACTGATAATGATATGTCTCAAAGGCCTCCAGGCCATGTAACTCTATGCAGTTTTTTTTATAGTTGATGTAAGCATAAAAAGGTAGTGATGATGATATGTCTGAAAGGCCTGAAGATTGAGTGTCAATAGAGAATTTCACATTTGTAATAGTCAATCTTATTTATATAATGTTCATATAGACTCAACCAAAAGGCCTATTTACTTATTTGGCCAATTTTCAATTTTTTTGGTAAGATGTATTAAAGACAGTGCTCACAATATGTCTCAAAGGCCTCCAGACCATGTAACTTTATGCAATTTTTTTTCTATAATTGATGTAAGCATATGAAGGTAGTGATGATGATATTGATATGTCTCAAAGGCATGCACGTTATGTAAAAGGTGGTTTGTTTTTTAATAATAAATTATGTAAAAAGTGGTTTTTTTTGAGAAAAAATAATGTTAAATTTGTCATATAATCCTTACATTTAAGTTATTTCTTATATTTTTTAATTTATTTTATTATGAAATATATGAATATATAAATATTAAAAATTAAATATGAGTGTAGTTTAGTATGATGGAATTTTATTTAACTTTTTTTTAATCTTAATAATCTAATTATTATAGTGTATCATGATCAAAGTTTTTATCAATTAAACGGAATTAAAATTTCTTAATAGAATATGAAGAAAAATCTTAAAAGAAAATGAATTTGATCATATACTTCATTTAAAGATCATTGACATAAAATCTTTAAATTGTAAGACTAGGTAGTATTTGGCCTCATGTATGGCAACAAAGCTAAATGTTATTAGAAAGCACACAACTCCACTAGATGTAGCCTTAGCCATGACCCCAAAGGATACTGCACAAGCTAAGAGCCCATCTTCCTTGAACATAAGAAAGCAAATTAAAGGCTCATCTTTCAAGTGTGGAAGTTTGTCCCCTTACAAATAAAAAACAAAACAGGAAGACATGGTTTTTTTTGAATAAAAATGAGATAAATTTTATCATCTTAAATAAAAAAATAAAAAACATAAAACATAAAATCTTTTTATCCAAAAATATTTTTTAGGCATTAAACAAAATATAATCAATACATATTTGTTATATCATTTCCCTCACTTTAATATTAATTTGGTAAGAAATTATCTCATGATTCCCTCACTTTAATATTAATATGGTAAGAGATTATCTCATAACTAATTCTCCTCAATTTAATATTAATATGGTAAGATATTATCTCATAATTAATTCCCCTCACTTTAATCTTTAATATTAATATGGTAAAATATTATTTCAATTAATAGAATTAATACAATTTTTTTGTTATAATTTATTATAATAATAAAAATGTTGGTTGTTAAATGTTATAGTTTTTTTAACTAATGTAAATTTCTTTCATTTCTCTTTCTTAAAGGTGTAATAGACCAATAGATCTCAAAAGACGTTAATCATCATCACCATATAATTTATCAAATTTTAATTGAAATATGACATTTGAATATTTTTTTGTTAATTTATTCTAAATAAATAAACCCACATTTTATAGCACTTCCCTAATCTTTACTACAATTCTAATCTCCATGATCTTTTACAAAAATCTAAATAATTCATTTTTTCTTTACTTAAGATCCAATAAACCAAATAGATCTCAAATGACATAAATCATCATCATTATTTATTTTATCAAATTAAAATTGAAATATAACATTTTAGTAAATTTTTGTTAATTTATTATAAATAAATGTTTTTAGTTAAATGTTATAATTTGTTTATATAAAAAAATGTAATACAAAAGTTTTAGCATCTCTAAATCAACCAAAAAGGTTTCAGATCTCTAAATCACCCCCAAAATATAGTTATATCTTTTTAAAAATTATGGTTTATTTATCATTTCCATTAAAAAATAGTTTATTTAATTTTAATTAGCATAAGGTTTTAATGAATATTTAATTTCTAGGAAGATATGTAAATAATATTCAATGTAAAATTCAAATAATATTTAATGTAAAATTGAGACTTATAATTTTTGGTGGTAGTGGTAGTGGTTTTTAACATCCATTGAAATTAACTTTGGCTTATGAGACTTTAAATACAGGCAAGGAATCACTAGGTTTTCTTTAGAATTGTATTTATATGCTTGAAAAGTTTTAATATAAGCATTCATATATTACCATAGTTGTGATGAGTTAAAAGGTCATGAAGGGCAATGTTGTAGCAAATATTTTGAAATTGTGGTTAAATGTGGCTGTACGTAGAACATTGTGTGAGAAAATGAATTTCATCTTCAACCATTTTAGAGTCACAAAGATGATAAATTAATCCATCCCATGGTATTTGGGAATTGTCTAGCACCATTGTTTCACTTTGGAGCTTATGAGAGTTTTTTCTTATTATAACAATGCCAATTTCCTCTATATGCTAGTTAAAATAGAGAGATAATTTTGATTTTCTAGATTCACAATATCTTATTTTTTTCTTATCCTCTAATTCTTTATTGCACCACAATTTCTCCTTAAATTTAGATGTAAGAATACTTCTAATATTATCATTATTTTATGAAGTGGTCTTTTCCTTGACTTCCCAATAATTTAGCCAAGACTTCCCATGTTGTTTATCTTTATCTTGTACATTAGGTGTTTGGTCATAATCATGCTCTCAGAAAGAAAAAGAAAAAAGAAAAAAAAAACAAAAAAAACAAAAAAACAAAAAACAACCCCTCAAATTTTGTGAGGCTGTCACTTTATGTTTGATAGAAGTTTGTAGACTCTATAGTAGCTTTGATAAAGGAAGGAATGGCTGCACATCATGTTGAATCGAAATAACGTTTTAAAATTTAGGATTTGTGTTGTTCTCTTAAGGTTTGTACTAAAAGAATAGCACTTTAAAGCAAATCAAATAATTTCTATCTTGTCTTTTCTTTTAAGATTTGATATACCAAATTCACTCTCAGTAAACTTTAAAGACCACCATCATCAACAACATTGTTAAGGTTTTTTTAAATATATAAAATATAAATAATAAAACAAATAATATTACTTTATTATAATGTCAATTTACCCTACAAATATATACTATAATTAGAAAAAATTAATAAGTAAACAATATTTTTTTTATAATTGATATAACTTATATTAAAAAGTTATAATTTAATATGAAATTCTATTTTTTTTTTAAACTTATTTTAAAATAACTTAAATTATTAAAACCCCGAATGCAGGTGCTCTACCCGAGTTTAATTCACTTGGCAGCCCGCTCCCACCACCTAGTACCGGCACGCGGCACTCGTCTCCCTCCAGCCATGCAGTCAGGATGCCATTAAATGACGGTCATTCCAAAAACGTTGGTTTAACTGTGATTCATCGCAAGGTGAATGTGTTGCGTTCTGATGCAACGGAAGTTGTCCTCTGGCATTAAAGCTGGCAGCTGTATGTTGCAGCTCCCGCGTGTGGCTCTCCTACTTTCCGCTCCATCGGTGCATGAAATAGCATTCAAGCCTAGCTCCTCCCTCATTTGCTCCTCCTCAACATTATGCATGTGGCTCTACTCTGTCTTGTTCAGCTCTGCTCATCATGTTCACGTCTGGAACCTCGTTTTCTTCTCCATGACCCGTTCGAGAGGTACCTCCCGTCATGGAGATGGGCATGGCACTGGAAGAGAGGTTGTGCCTCCAAGGAAAGGTAAGGCATACAACAATGGCTATGACAACAATGTCTCGATCCCTATTCAGACGCTCGTTGACAACTGGGAATCTGGTTAGGTGGCGGATTTTTTGCTACAGGTAACTTCGGCAACCAAATCAACTTTTACTGGTTGATTAAAAATATGCTCGACAATTTGGTAGAAGAGGTGTTGGCCAATTGGACATCCGCCACTACCTCCATCATGGATATCAGGGCCCTTCTGGTGCACTTGGATGCCAAATTGGCAAGTCTTGATGCCAGCCTTGCCGATGGCAAGTATTCTATGATGCGGTGCTCAAATTTGCATAGACGCTATGCTTTTGCAGAGCCCACCACAGCTTGGACTTATTTGTATGGACCGGTAGTTGCTCACCCTGGGGGGTCTTCTTTTGCTCCTACGGTTCTGCCAATTTCAGGAGAAATGATGGTCGGGGCAGCCGAGACCTTTGAGGATTTGGTGGTTACCACCTCGAGACCAACTCTGCTCGATGGGCGTCTCCTCCAGTGTGGCTTCTCTGCACACCACCTTTCTTGTTCCCACCACTATTGATTTGCTACATTTCAAGAGGGTCAGAACTTCTGCTGGGGGTGCTTCTCTCTGCCGCAAAACCGAGCCTCTGACGCCTAAGCTCCCTCCATATGGATGGGACGATGACTTCTTTGGAAGCTACCCCATTGTTGAAGAAAAACCCATCCCCCAGAAGTAAGAAACTACTGGTTCTGATGCCCGTCCTTAGCTCCCTTGGCCTGCGTCTAAGCTTACACCTTTTTTTGCTATACAATGTGTTTTATTACTCGGCTATAGCCTATGTTCATAATTGTAAGTTTTTCTATGGTGTCCAGCCCCTCAGGACTGGCTTGGTTCTTCATGCTACTTCTCAGCCTAGCTATTTTGAGCGTCTGGGTTGGTGGTTCCACCAACCTAGAAAGCCAGTGCTAGCAATTTGCCCTGTAATATTTTTTTACTCATAATGTAATTTTTGCTGCAAACTTAAAAAAAAAAACTTACCTCAATTTATTCATAAAGTTAACTTTTTATCTCAAACCACTCCAATCACACAACTCCATATAATTTTTATTTATATTTAACACACTTAAACTTGGGTGGGATTTGAACTGGTGACCTCTTTTACAACAAGTAACTTCATATTAAGCTTTGCCTATAAACCACACCCATACACACTAAATATATTAAATTATTTTGTTTTATATAAATTTTATATTAATATAATGAATAAATAATATAATAAGTTTGGTGAAATAGTTTTAATTGTTAAATATTATAAATTGTAAATATGATTAATTCAAAATATCAAAATTAAAATGACAGTGGAATTTATCAACCACCTAATCTAATATATACTTTACTTGTATAAAAAAAAAAATAATCAAAGCTTTTAGAAAAATCTAAATAAAATTCTAACATATATAACCACCCACCCATTTTGGGATGAATTTGATTGTGGAAGAGTAGTTGAAGCTCTGGTCGTAATCCAAGCGCTTTGCGTGTATGACCAAGACAAGAATATTCCACCGATTTTAATAACAAAATTTAAAATATATTATAACATTAGATGATTATAAGACAAAATTTAAAAACTAATATTCACAATTTATATGTGAATGATTTTCTTTCGTAATTAAAAATATGTTAATGATTGTTTCCATCCTAAAAATTTGTGACTTTATTCAGACGAAGGTTTGATATTTGATTTTGTTGCTTAGTAAAGATTAGAACCTTTTGGATACCTTTGTAAAGACTTGTGTGGTGATTGCAAGTAATGTAAGAGTAGTTGATGTTTGAATTGGAGGTGACATTTTTCTCATTTTTAGATCTAAATTTCTTGGTGATGGTGACTTTTTTATATAGTTGCTTTCAATCATAAAAAGAGAAGGCATTAGGTCTATATCCACATCATGTTTTTTTTAGAGAGAGGGTTGGTTATATTAACTAATGTTATTGATTAGTAACTTAAAAAACTAGATCAAGAATTTAAGAAGAAAACTAGATCAAGAATTTAAGAAGGTAGGTTAGTTTAAACCAAAACATTTAGCAACAAAATCAAAGTAGCCACTATCAAAGTTTAAGAGTATCATAAGGTCATAGCTTAAAGCATAAACTAGTATAGACTCATCTAACACCGGTTCTACAAAGTGTCGAGAGGGATCAAATCCGCAAACCTATCACTATTAAACTATAGCACACATTACTCTCACCATTATGTTACAACGTACTAATTCATCCATTCTCATTTTTTATTTATTTTTATTTTTATTTTTTTCTATTTTTATGGGACGGATGAACACTTCTCCCCACCCAGGCTTCACTATGATGCGTGCATTCTTATTTTTTATTTTTGTTTGTTTTTGTTTTTTTATTTTTATGGGATAGATAGACACTTCTCCCCCACTTCGGTTGTAGAAATGTGCCTTCTCAACGCAATTAAACAATAATGCATGCATTGCTTTGGGGGGCTCATTATGATCATTCAAGGTAGGGCATCAACTAGTGAAAATAGGGGCTCCTTCAAAGGCAAGTCCCATCCATCCCTAGTCTCAAGAGGCTTTTGAGTCCTTGGGTATAGCCAGTGTTAAAGTTGGAAATTCCTTGTCATGTGTTGTATGGATGGGGACATTACATGCTTTCTCTCGTCACTCTCAAACTAATCTATTGACTCTGTGTCAATCACGTTGTTGGAACTTGGGACTCTGTAGAATAGGCCAAGAGGGGTCATGTGTCTCCTAACTCATTCTACACGAGGCATCTTCCCAAAACTCCAACCTCTACAAAACTAATCCTTCTCCGTTCTAATGTTTTGAGTTTACACGATTTTCGACAAGGACATGCTGACATGAATCAAATTGCTTTGTCATACCACATAAAAGGTATGGGTAAACTCATTATTATGAACTAAAACATTATTTTTCTTTTTCTAAAGAAAATATAGAACTTCAAACTACACAAGAAGCCCTGTTAAGTTAAACTTGATAGCCCAAGGTAACAAATCCTTAAAAGAACAACTTTCCATGAGTGGGAAACATAGTTATCACTAACAAGGAGCCCCACCTAATCCCGAGAAAATTTAACTAGAGGGTGGTACATAGATGTATTTCAAGGTCCCAAGGCCACCACATTATGGGCATAGTGAATTTTGGGAATCCCAAGTACGATAAGTGTTTTCAATAAGAAACCCTTCCATAATAAAAAATCTAGTGAACATTACTATATTTGGTTCTAATGTTGAGTTCTTAGCTACATTGTCGGGTTTGATTATTCAACATGGTTTTTGAAGCTACCCTAAAGGTGTATTCTCTAAAAAACAACATAATAACCTCATTTTTAGAATTCCTATGAATAATTGCATTTAATTTCTTTCCATGAAGAGATATAACTTACTACATATTAATCCTACAAATGCCATATATGTTAATGAGTCCTACAATGAAAAGCTTTATTCTCATAATCTTGTTTTTAAATATATTAAGAATTATCTACCTTTAGGCTATCTTATTTGGTATACTTAGGCTTTGGTCAAACTCAACACATATTTGAATATAAGTAATAATTCCCTTTTGAAATAAATTCACGTCTAACTTGAGAAATATACCCAATATCTTTGCATTTGTTTTTTGAACTTAGTTAATAGAAGTTTATGAAACATTGAAGAAACTTAGTTGTTAAGACATGGGAAGTAAGACATTAAAAATGAAAAAATAAATATCTCAAACAATTCAAAAAAGAATATGGAAAATGTTTAGTAAAATCTTCAATTCATGAACATGGAAAATTTTGGAAAATAATGAGAGGACTCTAAAGTATTAAAAAATTCAAAACATATACAACTTGTATTAAATTTCAAATAATACATTGTACATGCAACACTTTTAAGGCAAAATGAAACATGCAAAACAAAATTACATCAAACAATGTTGTAATAGTTTATCATGATGATATCATTATTTCAGTGTTCACTTTTTATTGGTTAAGTTTATGTAGACTAACTTTTTCCAAGAGAAAAATAGTAGTTCATTGTTATTCATATGAATCAAAGGAAACCTTTGTGCATCAACAAAGAGTACCATTAAAAGCAGACATTTCAGAGCATATATCATGTACACAAGCATCTCTCAAATATACAGATAGGAGTCCCAGAGAGGTTCAGGAAGAAAGGAGGCCTAGTGCCATAGAAGAGTACAATGATAAAGTATTGGCCACAACCTGGGTCATAAACTCAGTCACATCTCCAACAAAACAGTAAGAAGTATTGATCCACCCAATGAGGAGACAACTCTGTAGTGTAATCTTCCAGTCTCCCTCTCGAATTAGCTCAGTAATCAATATTCAAATCATAACAGACCAGCTGATGTAAGGAGGCACTCAGTTGGGATAAAAAACTTCTAGAATGGGGGCCCCGCCACCCAAATCATCAAAGATGACATCTCAAAAAATAGTCCCAAGAAGACAGGGGAAAAGTCATACTCAAAAGAGCTGAACTGAGCCATGTCGAAGGCATACTCCCTCAATAAATTCCAAGTGATATAAGATCCCAGATGGTAAATGGAGTGCTTCCTTAGAAAGGTTGTTCGCCTGGACATTGAATTCTCTAAAGACATGAGCTGTTTCGAGATGGATAAAGTAAGATCTTAGGGTCATAATCTCATGACACCAGCTTGCCAAATCCAGAGTCTCCAAGGCAACCTTTCCATTAAACCAGTTAATGATTTTCGAAGAGTACCCTATGATATGTAGATAAGGAAGCCCAATATGCTTGGCAAAAACAAGTAGTACCCAGAGGGCAAGTAGTTCAGGCCGTGTATTTGTGCTCTGTCCACAGCCCAATTTTAAGTGGAAATGGTGTTCTTTGTTCAGAATAATATGTACACCAACGCCTCCAATACTAGTTGCTAAGGCTAGACATCAAAAAACCCGATGGGATAATCATATACCAGTGTCTAACCAATTAAATTCCTGTGAGTTCTGGTTGAAACCTTCACTTTATGTCTAAGAAGTTGTTCCATAATAACTTGAATAATGAGCTTCGATGAAGGTTTGTAATTTTGAAATAAGACTCTGTTACGCATAAGCCAGAGCTGCCAGGTCATAAGAAGGGGAAGATACATCATCTCTTTTTCATTCCCAACCCACTTAACCAAATTATGCTTGTAAGTAGGCTCATTCGAAGTGATGACTCGTTGGGGAGCAATACTGAGTCCACCAATGACCTCCCTGGTGAACCTACAGTTAACAAATAAGTGCTTGATCGATTCAGCATCCTCCATACATAAGAAGCAACAACTTGGGCATGTCCAACCTTTTTTAAGCAGATTATCCCAGGTATTAATCCGATTGGATAAACACAGCCAAACAAAAGAAATCACTTTTAGAGGCAAGTTAAATTTCCAAATGATTACCAAGATCTTTTCAGGAATATCATGACAGTGACTTGAAGCAATGCATTCATAAGCTAATCATGCAGTGACCTACCCCGAGTGCTTGTTAAACATCCATACCAAGGAGTCCAGCTTATTACATAGAAAAATACAACCATGAGAGAGCCCTTCTATGTAGTTGGTCCACAATACCTTCCAATTACCACCCTGGTCAAGGTCTTCTGCAGTAAGCCAGTACTGATGAGTAATGTGATCAGTACCACAATAATGTGCACCTGCAAGAGAAGAAATGCCATAGTCCTCCAGGTAGACTTTGAGATCCTCCGGCAAGGTAAAGTCTGAATTTAAGCCAATAATAGGATCAACCCCAATCTTAATATTTTTGTCATTTCCCACCCTCCGTCCCAAGCATCTAATGATCCAAGACAAAGTTCTAATAAATCCATTCCAGATGAAAGAAGTACCCTAAAGAGTAAAAGTATGGGCACGAATCCACTCCACTACATACCTGATTTTAAGATATTTAATTGTGATAATGATGGACCAAATACCATTTCCCTTCAATACCATCCATAATCATTTGAGTCTGAGAGCCAGGCTAAACCACTCCAAATTCATGATATTCCACCCACCCATCTCATAAGGCCTAGAGATCAAGTGCCAATCCACCAGGTGTGGCCTCATTTTACCAGAAGAATTTCCCCAAAGAAAATTGAATATAGCACGCCTTAGGACGTTCAAAGTAGTTTTAGGCATGCTTGCCAAAGTAAGCCAATATACTGCTAGTCCCATCAATACTGCTCTCACCAGTATCAGTCTGCCCCCAAGACTTAATAGTCGGTAGGTCTAATTACTGATTCTTCTCTCAATTTTTTTTAAGAGCCAACGCTAGTCACTGACACGATAGCCCAAAGGTTTCAGGTAAAAGCCCAAGTACTTAAATCCCATAGACAATGGTTCCATTTTGAATGGAAGAATGGCTGCAACATTTGATCTAATAATATCGTCTATTTCATTGAACAGAAAAGAAGACTTTTCCTCACTAATTTTCATGCCAGTAGCATTGCAGAAGAGATCTAAAAGTACTTTGAAATGTTGTCATTCCTCAACAGTCCCTAACCCAAATAACAAAACATCATCAACAAATAGAAAATATGTAAGATTCAAAGAAGAAGAAACTTTAATCCCCACAATAAGTCCATCATGATGAGCATGTGTGATCAACAAGCTAAGGATTTCAAGAATCAGGATAAAAAGTAGGGGAGAGAGAGGACAACCCTGCCTGATTCCTCTTGAACTCGATTTTTTTTTTGAATGAGTACCATTAATGAGAACTGCAAAGTTGCTCGACTCCACACAACCCATGATCCAATTCACACCAAATACTGGTACACCAATCTGGAGAAGGACCAGTCTAAGGAAGGTCCAATTAACCCTATCAAATGCCTTAACAAGATCTAACTTTAGTATAAAAACCTGTCTCTTTTCCACTTTAATAGTGTGCAATACTTCCTATGTAATGCCTATAGGCTCCACAATCTGCCTATTATGTAGACTAACTTATTTATTTGATTGACATATTTTTCTATTAGCCTAGTCCACCTTACTTTACTTTATCTTAGTGTTCAATTAACATACCATGAAATTCTATATCAAGACTTTTCAAATGTATTATAAATAAAACTAGTTTCTTTTATAAACATATATACGAAATACATCAATATAAAAATTCAAATTCCTTGTATATAAAGAGATTACTCCATCTTATGGGTTCATCCCAAATTTCTCCACCTTTTATAGATAAAAGTAATGGAAATCAATGGCAATTGCATAAATATTCAGACTCATGATCCAAGATTGCCTCTTGTTTTTAAAGACCATGCATATGTGGTATAAATTGTAATAATAACTATAAATGAGAAATAAATAAAGGATTTTATTTCATGGAGTAATTTTTATTTTAAATATATGGAAAATTACAAGTTTTAAAGGTAAAAAACAACTTAGAATTAATGATAAATTGCTTTTTGATATTATTTTTATTTTTTATTTTTTGATATTGTTTATACTTATATATTTTAATTGATGATGATGATTATGATGGTTATAAATCAAGTTAAGAAATTATTTGAATTGTTTTAGAATTTTAACTCTATCTTGGAAATACTTGAAGAGAAGCATTCCTAAATCATTATAATTATGTTGAGTTAAAATATTATGAAGATGATAAGTTATCGGTGATGATGATGATTAAGACCCTTTGGTTTATAGGACCTTAAGAAAAGAGAAAAAGATTATTTGGAGTTCTGGAAAATATGATTGCTATGATTGAAAAGTTGAAAAATAAGCATATCTAGGTATTCATAGTTTTGAAAGAAAGTCGGAAATTAGTCCTCAATGTTTTTAGACTCACATAGGTGACAAATCCTTTCTTCCTATAATATTTTAGAAATTGACAAAGGTATATATGATTTACAAGTTGTTGCATATATCCTTGAGAAGTTATTGAATTTCTATGATTTATTATTATTATTTTTTTAATAAAAGTTATTATAGTAACTTATATTTCTTAAAAAAAAATACTTAATTTAAAACATTAAAATTTATTTAAAAAGGTGAGAAAGGGTTAACAACTTACCTCAATAAGCAAAAGGGTAAATATAGGGTTAACCACTTAACTGAATAAGCAAAATGTATAAAACCAATGAATGGTAATATTTTTTTTCCTAGGTTATAGAATTTTTATTTTTTTTTGTTGGCAAAGTGGTGGAACCCCCTTGATTACCCAGGGATCACTCCCGGCTTGGACGAAACCAACCCTTAACATGGTTGGATTTTTGGTATCCTACGGGATTAGAACCGGTCACCTTCCAGCTTAGGGGGCGTCTTAACAATACCCCGCCACCAACTGTTCTACATCTCGCAGATTCCTAGGTTATAGAATATTATTCCATTCATATCGTTTCAATTATTTATTTATGTTAAAAAATATAGTAGTTAATCTAACCTGCCCCTTTTTCGGGGAAAAAAAATCTAACATGCCGGCTTTGTTGGGAAAATATCTAAATTATAATAAGTTTAGATATTATAATTATAATAAGTTTATTACATCTTGTTGAGCCCAATGCTTTATTTTGGACGAATATGACATTTAAAAATATCATCCATAATAAAGATATTAACAATGTGATTGCCACTTGAACAAGCAACATGGGTGTTAGAAATAAATTATTGATTATGAATATTTTTGTTCAGCTAAATTGTAGTGATTTTATATTATTTTATTAATATTATTTAAGATATTTGTATGGTTTTTATTATATTTTATGTTGAAAACAAATGCATGTGAGTCATAGAGGTGAGATATAATAAACAACTGTTTTATTAAATAAACAATATAGTATTTAGAAGATAAATTTTTGAGTATGATGGCAACCTTGTGCTTTAGCGAGGGTTTAGGAGAAATTGGGCTGATTTGCAAACTAGGATAATGAAAGAAGCAGTCGAGGTAGAAGCAATTTATTGGAAGAACATTTTAGCTATTATTAGAAAAGGTATAAAAAATGGAACACATTTGCAATGAGAATATTGAAGATGAAATGCACTTTTGGGTTCAAGATGTTAATTCTACCATGTCCAAGGAAATGAAATACTTCAATTTAATTGCCTTATATTGGTAAATGAAATCTCTTTTAGGAAAATCCCTAATGGAAAGCAAGACCGAGTCTTAGAAATTACCAGGCCCATGGATACCAAGTTCAACCTTGTCCTCAAGGTCACTAATAGTTTGGAATTCATTGAAAAGGATCCCAAACCTACTCCTAGTAAAGAGGTGCCCATAATGTTGCTTTCGAATGAAGATATTGTTAGCTTGTCCAACCCTTGATAGTCTTTTTGTCTGTATTTAGGCTTTCACAAGTGGTAGTCATTAATGGAGAGTTTTGGAACTCGTGTGGAGTTTTTTGTCTCGACGCGTTTTGGACTTCAGAAGGGCAAACGATAGAAGCAATAAAGATAAGAACACTAGGAAAGACACAGGAAACAATGACAGACAAGAAGGCACAACAAAGGTTCTTCTCCCATACATCCAAGGGATGACAGACAAACTTGCCAAGGTGTTGAGGAAAAAACAAATAAGCACAATATTTTGTCCACCAACCTCCCTAAGGAACACATTAGACAAAGCAAAAGACCTGGTTGACCCAAAGGTAAGAAACAACATTTAATCAATCCCTTGCTCATGTGGTGAAGTATACATAGGGGAAACATGCCGATCAAGAAAATTAAGATTGAAAGAACACTATGTTGACACCATTCATGAAAGAATCAAGAAATCGGTCGCAGAAGAACATTCATCAAGAACAAACCACCATGTTTGCATTGAAGGAGTGAAGGTCATAGCCCTTGAAGAACACTATAACAAGAGGCACATACACTAAGCAATCGAGATAGAGAAACATCCAAGAAATTTCAACAGAGATGAAGACCTAATCCTGTGCGAGGCCTGGAAACCAATTATTCATTCCATAAGGTTAAATAAGGATAATAATAATAGTAATAATGATAATAATAAAAATTGATAAAAAATGATAATAATGATAATAATAATAAACAAGATTTAATAATAAATGATGATAATGATAATAATAATAATAGACAAACATAGGGGCGATAGGGGGGGTGGGGTCTTCATTTCCCTGGATGGGCATTCGAAACTCAGTTTTTCCTGGGGCTGGGAAGGGGAACTAACAACATAGCAAAAGCTCTGGTGCTATGGCAGGGTCTACAAATTGTTAGAACTCGGGGAATCAAGAATATTATAGTGCTGGGGGATTCAAGAGTTGTTATTCATGCTTTAGCTAAGAACTCTCCTCCTCCCCAATTACATCTCCGGCAGATGATCAAGAATATCCAAGTTCTGGTATCCTCCTTTAGCAATGTTGAGTTTTTTCATATTGTTCGGGAGTTTAATGGGAAAGCAGACCGAGCTGCAAATAGAGATGTAGCTCTTGGTTTCAGTGTCTTAGAGTACAATGGGTTCAACTCCTTATGCCAACCCCCATAGAACCCTGGCCCTGCCCAGGGGGTATACGATGTCAAATTTCCTCCCTGTTGCATTTGATTTGACAGGATTTTGGTTGCATGCCAATCATGTGGCTATCAGCCGGATGGATCGTGTGTCACATGCACAATCCTCTTCGACGCGTGTTAACAGATCATGAGTTTTAACTCTTGTACGCCTGAATGCTTGCATTCATTTTGCTAATGGTTTTCAGTCCTGTCCACCTGATGCGAACCCAGTTATGATTTCTCAAGTAATTATGGACACGTAGGGTGGTTTTAATGGTTTGTTTATCTGGCAGGTCATGGGTATTGGTCATCGCCAAAGGTATTGGGAAGTTTATTCCAACAAAGGACTGGTGCTCTGGATAGTCTGGCGTTGCGAGGATTCTTTTGGTTCGTTGGCTGTTGAGAAGGACTGCGCTCAGGTTCTGTCCGCCAGTATGGAAGACTCTTTAGAATCAACGGGTTTCTCCCTGCCTGCTAAATTCATTGAGACAATATCAAAGAGTTGAAAAGGAAGATCAGAGGAATCAACAGGGTTGTTGGAAGGATTAATGCTGAGGGTGCTCGTCGATTTGATAATGTTTACAAAGACCTGGGTCATGTGAAGAAAGAAAGTGAATGATCAATTGCTTGCACAGAGAACGTGTTGACAGGTATGATAGCGAATCTGGAAATCAAGTTTGAGAAGATGGAGCCGAAGCTCGCAAAGCTGGAAATGGCGAAATTTCAAGGTTCTTCTTCTCACCATGGTGAGAATATCAAATGATTTTAGAAACTTTAGTCTCAATTTTTTATTCATGTTAGCAGGTTGTTGTTCCTTCGTTTAAATTAGAGGGTTGATGTCCCTGCGTTTGCTTGATTTTCCCGTGTTTACTGGTTTTGAACTCTCTGCTTTCGAAAATCTAAAGAGGACAAAAATATTAAATAGATGAACATCTTTACCGCTCCCATAAGGGCACCTATATTATGTCTGCACAACTGAACTACTTTGCCGCTTCCATAAGGGCTGATATGTAACTACTGGTTCTATGTTTTTGTGGTTAAACCACCT
This sequence comes from Pseudotsuga menziesii, assembly GCA_001517045.1. Lineage (NCBI taxonomy): Eukaryota > Viridiplantae > Streptophyta > Pinopsida > Pinales > Pinaceae > Pseudotsuga > Pseudotsuga menziesii. The sequence goes on along the minus strand of LPNX011004629.1, from coordinate 431,928 downwards.
ATTAATATAACCATTATTGTCTAAAAAATTAACAATAGACAAACATAATAAAATTAAAAAACAAAAATAATAAACTAAATAGTTAATAACAAGATTAACTTAATAATTAATTAATAAAAAACAAGCCGACACATTCACCAATAATAAAAACAAATATTTATAGCATTTAATAAACCTAAATGTTCCTTTGAGAGACAATCCTTCTCCTAAAGACGGACTCAACTCTAAAGTACGAAACGTGTCGAGACAAAAAACTCCACACAAGTTCGAAAACTCTCCATTAAAGTCTTTTTGTCTTACTATTATTATAGTACTAGTATAATTTTCTCTAGAATTTCCAAGGTTGTTCACTATTTAAACATGTGTAAGGTTGATCTCTGCTTATTTTTTTTTGTCTCCTTAGAAACTACACTTGAATTGTTTGTGAATGGCAATATTTTATTGTGTTCTTGGGTTTGTTTCCCTAATGACAGAGGAGGAAACTAATGTTCTGTACAATTTTTTCTAATGAACTAATGAACTTAAAAAAACATGGAATATGAACATTTTTATTTAGTTTAATTGTTTTGATCAAATAGTATTTTATTAATATTACAAACATATTTGATTTTAATGATTTATTTATATTTCTAATTAAATTTTAATGAGTAATCTAATAGGGAGATAAACCTCCCTGAATTAGGCGTTTGTTAGCATGCATGAGCATGAGCTAATGCATGCCTAGTCCCAAGGAGAGGAGTGAACCTATTACACATGTTTGCCTTCCTCATGACAGACGTACCACCTTGCCATGCATATTTATGAAGAGTCTACATTCACAACCACTATTAGCTCTAATGGAGTGTGTGATTGATTGCCTCTCAATCCCATCTATATAGCGAATCATGGAAAATACTCTGCTCTCAAGGGAAATGTATGTTTATAATTACTCAGTTTACTGGCTTAACTTCATGAATAAGCTTGACTTCATTTCAGGAAATGGTACAAAGGCCATCATGGTTATCAGATCCGGAGTTTTCAACCATTCAAGCACTTGGTTGCGGCATCATAAGGATAGATGGGTTGCAAATTCGAAGAACTCAACTGTCAATCCGAACCGAAGAGGCTTAACGAACAAGTACTTTCAAGGACTTGTTTCTCTCTGGCTTGGTGGGCTCTAGTAATTTTTGAACCCCCCTCCTTGCTTTCTATTCTGAAGTATGTTAGGCCTCTGCTCTCAATTTCTCCCAATCGTTTACTATCAGTGGAGTTGGTACCCCTCTCTCCCCTTGATTCCTCCATTTGGTTCCTGAGACTCTGGTCATCCTCTTCCCTTTCTATCCTATTAGCAGGAGCATGTATCCTCTCCCCATTGTGGAATGCTCAACCCTTTGTTTTATCCCCCTCCAGCTTCCGATTCCAACCTCCTTCATCATGCCCATAATGCCTCTCTCTCGTGACCTCTGCAAGGGAAAGGACCCTATCTCGGATTGCAAAATCAAACATGAAATTGAGGTTAACCGCTATCGGTACCTTCACCTCACTCCATCCCGCATTCAAAGAAGAATTGAGGAACTTGAGGAGGATACTTTGTTAGATCAACAATGTACTCCAGAAGAGGAAATAATGGAAAACAATGCAGGTTATGCTCAGGACCCTGGAAACAACGAAGCTAGAGAAACCAAATTCTTCAAAAGATTTTCTCTTAAGTGACAGATTATATCTCTGCTAAGTAAGTCTATCATGGGTGACATGGGAGAAAGAAATGGTTTAGTGCTTATGATGGAAGAAATCCATTGATCAAAACAATAAATTGTAGGCTCAAAACAAAAGGTTGGACATAAAGCTAAACCATTTCTACATAGCACAACATGAAAGGATTTTCCTCTTAAAGACCAACAAAATGTTCAAGCAAGCCAGACCCCTATCAATTCAACTTGGGATGATGAAGCAAAGCAAAAATAGGTTCTTTTAGTCAATTTTTATTTTTATTTTATTTTTTAAATAACTATGTCCATATAAATATGCATAACTCTTATTATATAATTAGTTTCAATATAGATTCTACTCTTAAACTCATGTTTAATGTTTGGGTTGGATTTCGGATTTCCTTCATATAGACCAAAACTTTGTTTTTGATTATATGAACTTTTATATAGAAAGAGAGAAACTTTGCTAGCTTAAAAAAAACAAAAAGATAAACTATTGAGTAGGAATATTTATGTTTGGTTAAATTACATTGATTAAATATTATTCTATTCATATTACTTATATTTGATTTTATTTTTTAATTATATTTTTAATTATTAAAATTTAGTTGATTTTTATTATTTAGTTATAGTTTTTATTTAAATTTTAATAATTAATCTAATCAGTAGAAAAAATCTAACATATTACTATTTGAATAATAATAATAATATATTTACTCCTTATTGTTCACTTCTTCAAAATACTATAGATTTATTGATAGTTGTTGGCTCTAATCTTTTTTCAAAGGAATATGTTTTTAAAGAAATTATTAAATAATATTAAATGTCATTCACCACAATGTTATAGAGGAATATGTCTTTAAATAAATTATTAAATAATATTAAATGTCATTCACCACAATGTTATTTACAATGCGGGTGCTATTTGAATAAGATGGACTTGACGTTTCATAAACCAAAGTTGGTCTAAATAGACGTTAGTCATCATCATCATATAATTTAAAGAAAGTATTGAATGTTGAATATGAATGTATGTTATTTTAAAAGAGTGTTCTGTAAGTATGTTATTTTTATTCTTATATGGAATAATATCATAAATTTATGATAAAATTTTGAAATAAATAATATTATTTTTGCATTTGTATATTTATGTTATAATTTTTATTCAAAGTCCGGTTATGTTTATTACTTTTGAATGATGGTAATTAACAATATTTTTTTATTGTGTCGGTTTGTAAGGTATACATGTAGATTTTAAAGTTTAGATTAAATTAAACGATATTTTTTAATGAGATATAATTTTTTTTAAGTTTAAAGGTTTTAAATTAAGATGGATTTATGTGGGTGTGCTTATATCTATATAAAGAGAGAGGCATTATGTTTTGAATATACTTTCTAACACAAATATCTTTGGTGTTAACTCATCAACCAATACCTTGTGCCACCATAACAAGAACTTAACATAATCATAACATCATCTATAAGAATCACATTAATGATAGGTTGGGTAATCCAAATGGAGCTAGCCAACTCAAGATATGTTACAATGATCAAGTTTGACCTACTCAACGCACACCATGGACAACTTGATTTTAAGGAATATGGTAGTGATCATTTTTAATCATTATGCATGAGGCTAATCATTAGGGATCACCTATGTTGATCATTCATACACTCATGTTTACAACTAATGCAGTGTGTATAATTGTAAGTTTAGTGGAAGCAACTTAGATAATCATATGTGATTCTTGGACTTCTTTGTATACTTGTGATATTTGTGCGTCATACTTAATACATGACTTGATGACACAATGCTTCCTCACAATGATATGATCTTTGTTCCAAGTTTGTACTAATTTATAATGAAAATGTGCATGATCATAAGTTTAGTAGAAGAACCTCAAATAATCATATGTGATTCTTGGACTTCTTTGCATATTTGTGAGATTTATGCATCATACTTAATACATGACTCGATGACACGTTGCTTCCTCACAATAGTATGATCTTTGTTCCAAGTTTGTATTAGTTTATAATGAAAAATGGATTATTTAGGCTTGAGTAGATATTTAGTGTTAGTGTCTATCAGATCTTTGTGTAGTTGTTAATGTTTTGGATCTTAATTCTAAATATTTGTGGAAACGTTTGGTTTGCAAAGAAAAAACTATACAAACAACAAGTATATATATTGGAAATATTAATGAAAAAACTGTACATGTAAAAGCAAGTCATATGTGCTTAGATGGGTAGTTTAGGTACATATTGTTGAGTAGTGTAGCCACAAATTCTTACATGGCATGCCACTGGGATTTGGTCACATTATGTTGACATAGATCCATTAAACGTAAGGTTTATTATTTCATTAAAGGTGATCACCATATTTCAGCAAGGCAACCTAAATGTCGTCAAGCACAAAAGTCAAGGATTTATGAATGGTTGTAGAGGATGATCAACAAGCTAATCAAATTTGCTCACCAAAGTACCTACCGATATAATGAATGACCCTTGATTGTTGTTAGTGATGAACAGCTTATATAGGATGATAAAATTCATGAGGTTTGTAGCGTCTGCTTTGTTGGAAATGATTATACCTTTGTACTTCTTATTTGAGGGAATTCTAGTTTAAATAATGACATGGCTAAATAAATTGGCATATATTTTAGTTGATAAATCTAGAAATTTGATTAATTGATTTTGTTTTAATAGATACACATGCATGATCCCATTTACTATTGATGATTAAAAGTTTAGTTGTTAAATTATATAATGAAATATTATAGTGTTACTAATGGTTTGATGAGTATGATGAGAAAGTCATGAGTGCATAAGAATGTTGGATTGTGTGGACTCTGAATTGAGTTTGGATAATATGAATTATTTTTAATTATGCATTGGTTTTGTTAAATTTATTTTATAATATATTTTGACATGTTGGTCTCAGTTGTCGAGAGACATGAAACATGCTTTCCAATCAGGCTATGCATGAACACCAGGGTTGTACAAAATATGCACCCAATACAATTAAAAGAGAATGAGTAATGTCCATGCTTCTACCTAAAAAAATCATGATCTTGTGGGTAGATCACAAACTCGATCACACACAAAGGTTTATTAAGAGCACAATACAATAAGGTGTTACCTTATTCTTCAACATCCATTAATATCTCAATAATTTAGTACTTACCATTCCTCCACCAAAGAAAAATGATATTTGAAGGGCATAACCAAGGTTATGGCACCCTTTATATTAAAAATAATAACGAAGGAAGAATATATGTAATGTTAAGCATGAGGGAAAACTTAATAAGGTTAAATTATTAATAATTATATGAAATACACATTTCATATTAAAAAAAATAGTTTATGGAAGACATAAGAAAGTTGTGCATGCAATTAATTAAAAACATTTTAAATTAAGTAGAAACAAGTGAGTCAAAGTGCACCCATATCACAAGGAGGAGAACGAGGAGCCTAGGAAACATCTAAGATAAAATATAGCAATATTTTTGGGAATGTATGAGTTAAATTAAAGAAAGACATTTTAAATTAAAAATAGAAAAGGTAAATATTTATGCATACACTAAACTTAGAAAGAGAGAAAAGATAATGGAGACATCCAAGAGGTAAAATAGGAAGAATAGTTGCATGCGATGATTAATTCACATTTCAAATTTTAGATAAAGAAATCACTTTTGCATGGAGTGACACATGGCTGGGTGATTATTATGTAATTAGTTTTTTTTTTAGGTTAGGGAAATTGGCAACTTGTCGGGATTACCTGGGTAAGGCCTAGGTTCAAAGCCGCCGGCTGCCACTATAAACCCCAGGTATATCCAACAGCCCGCAAGCCAGATATACCAGAAACTTGTGACTCAGCAAGGGCCGAGACGTCCCAGACTCCAATCCCGTAGGGGGCGATAGCCTATCCAGGGGGCGTCTACCCTTCGAGCCTTATCACAGCGGGCCATGTCTTGGTGGGACTTAATCCCTGGTGGGCTGGGTAAAAACCACCTTCCCCCACCATACGGGATCCCACGTCATTGACGATTATTATGTAATTAATTAATTAAAGGTTTATTTTGCATGAAGAGACAAGTGGCTTGGGCTACGAGAGTTATAAAAATAAAGCTTTGGTAACGTAGAAAACACAATTTGCACCTTAATGTTAGATGGTTTTAATAATATGAAAATAATTAGTGATTGATTGAGAGTTTGGATTTTGAAGAAGTTACTTGTTGGAAGTTGTAAAACTTCAAAAATGTGCTATACTAATTGTTTTTTAGGTCAAAGGGTTTTTTTTTTGGGAAAGAGAGTATCATATGAATCGGCAGATTGGTCCATTGGTAGGCACATTAAAGGCTGGAAAAACATGTAATTCTCTAGTAAAGATATATACTAATATAGATCTACATCAATTCAATTCAAATTACTATATTATCTAGTTATTTTTCATAAATAACAAATTTACTAATATGATTAATTGAATAGTTATTTGTTGATAATAAGAAATATTGTTTTTAATTTATTTGATTTTCAATAATATATTATAATACTTTCTTTTAAAAGAAAAACCATTTTTATTCTTGTAAGAACCAATAATACAATGGCATAGTTCAAAAAGGAACACTCCCCCCTAACTGTCTATAAGACGACAACAACTACCATCATAGTCACATATAAGTAGTAATAAAACATACCAAAAGGTATCAACCTTAACATCAAAAATAATATCTAGAGAGAATCTATGAATTATTTTAGTAATCCAATGTTAAGAGTAATGATAACTAAGAAGAGTTAAGCCTCGAGATTTAGCTCAACTGGTCGAGCACCCGTTGCTTAAGCACCTCCGCTATATGAGGTCGCGGGTTCCAATCTCCTCGATGCTCTTGGGGTTAGGCTTGTTTTAAGCTGGAAGGTGTGAGACCCCTTCAGGTGGGCCCGCCTAGGCCTATTCTGTGGATGTAACTAGGGTCAAACTAAAGTGAACCACACAAGAAAAAGATAAATAAGAAGAGTTAATATTCCTTTGTGGAGAGCTATCTAACCTCCATTGTATGCCCAACATGAATTCATTTTGGAACCAATTGATTTTCCTGCAAGAGTAATCCATCTTCAGAGAGAGAATATGTTACTGTATTTAATTATCTAAACACATGTCTAATGGAGATCCTTAAAACCGCATGGTGATCGTCTTCAAATACATTGCTAAGGGAGAAAGATACATGTCATGGATATGTAGCTAATAATTCATCCAACTAATACTCATAAAAGGGTAACCATAAACCTAAAGCTGAAAGATGTCTTTATCTATTGCAGATTTGAGAAGAAAAAGAAAAGATTTTAATTCACCCACATTATTTTTTCCTATGCCTAAAATTGCTTTAACTTGGATGTAACGATCATAAAAAAGATAAAGTATACAAACATCACTACAATTATGACCTAAGCATTGACAACCCCCATCAAAATATCCCTAAGCATAGGTATTTTCAACTATAACCTTCTCCATTCTCCTAGTAGTAGGTCTTAACTTTGAGACTTCTTTATAAAATTATTGGGGTAATGTATTTATCTATTAGACAATATGTGTAAGGGAGGAATGGCTTTGTCCTCAAATATATGGGCATTCTTTACCATCCAAATGCCACATATTACTGGTAAGGGTACAATCATAAACTGCTTCAACACTCTCCTATAAATCCACCCTATAAAGCAACCTTCCAAAGATCAAGTGTATCCAACTACCACTCCTCTATTTTTTGTCTAGTTTTGTTGACAGAAGGAGCAATTTAAGAAAATATGGTGGGTGTTCTCCTTAACCTTCCTACAGATCATACAAATGTCAGGTCCAAACTTCTTCCTTTTTTGCTGCATTTCCCATGTCAATTATTTGTTATTCAAGACCAACCACACAAACAACTTATTTTTTCAAGGAGCATTTATTTTCCAAAGATCCCCCCACCACCTCTTGGTATCCTTAGGAGGAGGCCTCTGTAAGACAATGTATCATAATTTTGTAGTGTAGGATCCCCCTATCTTATTCATTATCCAAACTAATAGGTATGACCCCCCTACCCTTTTCATTATCCAAACTAATAGGTATGACCCCCTACCCTTTTCATTATCCAAACTAGTAGGTATGACCCCCCTACCTAGATAGTCCAACATATGCCTTTTTTAGTTCATTCAGATAGGAGTTCCAGTGTAGACCCCCTTCTCCTTCCACCTAGATGTCTTAGGAATTGAACTAGTCTTGCTTCCATAATTTAGTTTCCATTCAATTATTTAATATATTGAGAGTACATCTTCCTATTGAGAGTACTCCAACCCTCACCTATGAGCCATCACGCACCTTTGATGCCAGATAGGGACTTAAAACTTGGAAGGCCAAAGTTAGTGCTTACCATTGGTTTGAAACATTTTGGATTTAACTCTTCTTGTCCTTTCTAATCTATTCAATAATGTTGTATGGGGAAATGCATTTTTTTGTTGTGATTCTCCTCCTTAGACTTTCGTCGATCAATAGGTTACATAGATCTTGGAAATGGAATTAACCAGACCAACATATTGACTTCCCATGAGGACAAACAAGAAGAGACGGGAATGGTAACCTAGGTTTATAGTCCCGACAATAATGCATATTAGACCCTAAGATACAAGAGCTTGAGCATGTATTCCTTATTGTGTTTTTCCAAATATTTGTTTTTTAATGAAGTTTTGCAATTTATAATTTTCATGGATTTTGTGAATGATTATGTAATAAAGAAATAAGACAATGTAGAAGTAAATGGTAAGAATGTTGTAGTAATTTGAAAAAAAAAACGAGAGAAACTATTTGCATATAAATGATTAAAGCAAATTAACAAAATAAATTGTTTTTTTTTGTGTTTTTGCATATTGTGGTTAAAACATAAATGAAAACCAAAACAAAAAATAAAATAAATATGACTATCAAATAAATCTTATGAACAAAAAAAATCCTTTTTATTATGATGTGACTCCATACATATTATTTTGGATTGAGTAACTCTTTCAAGCCAAGGAATTGGAATAAAGAATTTTTTAACCACCGGTAATGTTAGTTTGAAATCAATCAAATAATACCCAAGAACAAAAAAAATACGAAGTAAAATCATTGTTTAGACAAGGAATAGGTTAATGAAAAATGATGCACAAAAGGCTTCCATCTCATAGACACAATCAAATCACAAGGTAAGTCTGTCATTTTTTTGCTACTTTGCAAAACCTCCCTCTCTCAAAAATCCCCATCCATTTGTTGTAACCTGCATTTAAATATTGTTGGGAAATGTGAGTTGGTTAAGGAACAATCTATATTTCTCTAGAATCAATTAGGTGTTAGAAAATCAAGATCGTGGAGCAATAAAATAAACAAGAAGCAAATATTAAACACATTACAAGAGAGATACCAATATAATGTGGTTCACCCAAGATGGGGTACATCTACATAGAAATTTATAGTCCTTTATTATTACACCATCCAACAAAATGAAGAGATACAACTTGTAGCACACCCGCTGAACTTCCTCTCTCACAATCATAGAGAACATTTTTACAATTCTATAATACAATACACAATCGTATTACAATGCTTTCCTTTTATAGGGGAATTACCATGGGAAACTACCATGGGTCACCCAATACCATGGGCCCGTAAACTGTTTGCCAAAAACCATCCCAAAAATTTCTTTCGGGGGCGTTGTCCCCGAACCCCCGTTGGACCCCATACCCCCATGTTGGGATGAGTGTACAGTAAAATTGGGGTACAAACAAGGCTTAATAATAAAATCTCTAAATAAGGACAATTAAGCTCCATAACCAACAATCTTCCACTTGGAGACTGATCACAACAACTCCACTGTTGTTGCACTTGTTGGACTATGCTATGAACCTTGGACCTGACAAATTTCTCATCTTCACCTTCATACTTGAAGGCCAATAGAAACCGAGTAGGAACTCAGTTTCGCTATGGTTACTACCTTTGTCAACATGTCTACAGGATTCTGGCTAGTATGTGTATTTTCCAACTTTAACAATTCATCTTCTAGAATATATCTTATTAAATGGTATTTGAGATGTATATGTGTAGTCTTAGGATGGAAGTTTGAGTTCTTTAGGATATGAATGGAACTTTGGTTATCACTATACAACCTTCTCATCCACATACAATAAAAATATAATATATCTTCCATTATCTACCCTCTTGAAATAAACACAATGGCCATAATGACATATACTATAACCTTGTTTTTTAATAAACTTATCAAACTTCAAATACCACTATCTTGGAGCTTGTTTCAGACCATACAAACTCTTCTTCAACCTGCAAGAAAAATTCTCCTTGCCTTTGACCTCATAACCTTGTGGATGTTGCATATAAATCTCTTCCTCTAAATACCCATGGAGAAAGTTTGTTTTTACATCTAACTGTTCAAGATACAAATATTCTACCGCCACTAGACTTAAAATATTCCTAATTGAAGTTAATTTAACAACAAGAGAAAATATTTCATCAAAGACTATACCTTTCTTTTGTGCAAGCCCCTTTACAACAAGTCTAGCCTTGTACCGCTTCTTGCATCCTCCTTCTTCCTTCAACCTGTAAATCCATTTATTCTACAATTCTCTTTTAGTTGTAGGAAACTCAACCAAACTCCAAGTCTAGTTTCTTACCAATGAGTCCATCTCCTCATTCATGCCTTGCTCCCACTTCTTTCTAGTTTCCACCTGTATTGCTTATTTGTAACATTCTGGTTCACCGGAATAAGTGATCAATAAATAATACAATGAAGGAGAGAAACTTTCAAGGGGTCTAATTAACCTGGCATATCTTCTTACACTTGCAGGAGTTTGAAGTACCTACCGTTTTTATTTATTTTTTGGTGCCTTTGGAATTTCAGTTTCTTTGATTTCATAAGCATGGTGTACTATGTGTTTTCCTTTTCCTCTTTCTTTCCCTGCAACTGATTTTTGTACATAACCTTTTCATTGAATACTACATCTCTACTACTAGTGATTTTGTGTTTTTCAGAATCCCATAAGCGACAACCAAAATTAACCCTATATCCAATGATGGAGAATTTCTTGGATTTAGACTCAAGCTTTGTTCTATTTTCTATATCAATATGGATTTTTGTTTCACAACCAAAAGTTCTCATAAATGAGTAGTTTACCTTTTTACTTCCCTTGCCTCCTCTAAAATACCACCATCCAAAGCACTTGAAGGCCCTCTGTTTATTAAGTAAACAACAGTGTCTACAACATCAACTAAAAACTATAAGGGAAACCCTACATGCAATCTCATAAACCTTGCATGTTCCATGGTCGTCGTATTCATCCTTTCTGGCACACCATTTTCTTATGGTGTTCCTGGGACTATCTTCTCTCTATGAATCCCATGGTATGAATAGTAACTATCAAACTCCTTGGTACAGTATTCACCTCCATTATCAAATTTGAGACATTTCAACCTTTTCCTTGTCTCATTCTTAACCAAATCTTTCCACTTATTAAAAGTAGCAAACACATCAGCTTTTTGTGTATTGCAATGAACTCAAGTTTTTCTAGTTGCATCACCAATAAAATTAACATAATAACGAGAGCCACCAAGAGATTGTACCTGAGCTAGTCCCCATACATCTATATGCACAAACTCTAACTTTTCACTCTTCTTTTGTTTCTCAACCTTGAAAAATATAACTCTCTTATGTTTTTCATAAACACAGTTCTCACAAAACTCCAAACTTACCTGCTTCAAATCTGGAAGCAATTTCCTTGAGTGGAGAATCTACATCCCCTTCTCACTCATGTGGCTAAGCCTATTATGCCACAACGGTGCACATGTTTCTATGGTAGCTACATATATAGAATAATTAGTATTATGAGTACATAAATACAACTTACCTATCCTATCTCCTTTTTGTATTACTAGTGCTCCTTTAGTGATATTCCACCACGTTTTTCCAAACATATACAAACAACCTCTATCTCCCAACTACCCTGTTGAGATCATATTTATTTTCATAGAGGGAATATGCCTTACATCTTTAGCATCCATTCATTTCCATTATTTAATTTAATTCATACCTTACCCATTCCAACAATTTTACATGGTTCATCATCCCCCAATAAAACATGTCTAAAATCACTTGGAACATAATCATGAAATAATTTATTATAGGGTGTAGCATGACATGAAGCCCTTGACTATACTACCTAGTAATCACTAATATTATCTAATGCAAGAATAAAAGCGTCTTGTAAAACATCACCTACTACATTAGCTTCCTGAGTAGTCTCCTGCTGCCCATCTCCTTTCTTCTTTGGATCTCTGTATTTTTTCTTCAAATGTCCTCTCTTAGAACAGTTATATCACTCTATCTTTCCTATTCTAGACTTTGATTTTCCCTTTCTATACTTGCTACAATTACCTAGGGTCTTTCCTCTCTCCCTTTGTATTCCCATGCTCTCCATGGTCAATGCATTACTTGATGTCTCACTTGTGATTTTTCTTTGCATTTCCTTGCTAAGAATAACTCCAACAACATAATCAAATTTAAGAGTGTTTGAACTAGAGACAGAGTTACTTACAACCATGAACAAGCCATTCCAACTTTCTGGCAATGAGCACAATATTAGAAGAGCCCTAACCTCAGCATCAAAGTTCACTCCTACAAAACTTAGCTGATTAATAACCATGTTAAATTCATTTAAATGGTCAACAACAGATCCACCTTCTGACATATTCATATTAAATAAACACTTCATTAGAAATACCTTGTTGGAAGTCGGGGTTTTTTTCGTACATCTTTGCCGATGTTCTCATCACACCATCCGTTGTCTTTTCTTTAGAAATATTAAAATCCACCAACAAATCTAGGCACATCAGTATTGTTCCCAGTGCCTTTCTGTCAAGAACATCCCATTCTTCTTCCTTCATAGTTTCCGACTAGTTTGCTTTTTTGCCCAAAAGTAGGTATAGATACTTCTGGTACCAATAGTCCTCCATTTGCATCTTCCATAACTAGTAGTTTTGGCTGGAAAATTATATTCGAAAATGTAAATTCTGATTTTCACATTCTTCAAAGTGGAAAGTAGAAATCAGAAAGATAAACTAAAAATTCGGAATTCACATTGACGGAAGTTGGAAATCAAGAATACATGTCCCTCGTTCCTTACTGTGGAAAGCAGAATGTAGAACTGCTACCCAAGTTCTATTTACATAAACAACTTCTTCATATTTCCTACCTTGGAAAGTGGACGACGGAAAGCAGAACGCTGAAACCGGAAGCGACCACTGATATAGTGGCCTTGCAGGTTTTATGCTGAATTCTTTACCTAACACAACTCCATCATACAATCATATACCTATCATTTTATCAACATAGCATGAAAAGTCCTATTTCTGCATTCCAGAAAAATAACTGCCACAGACTTTTCCGGTTTTCGCATTACGCACGGCGGAAAGCGGAAGTCAGAAAAGCACAAAAAATTATATTGGAAAATGTAAATTCCGATTTTTGCATTCTCCAAAGTGGAAAGCGAAAATCAGAAAGATAAACTAAAAATATGTAATTCCCATTGACGGAAGTCGAAAATCGGGGAAACTGGAAGCGACCACTGTTATAGTAGCCTTGCAGGTTTTACACTCAACTCTTTACCTAAAACAACTCCATCACAAAATATGATACCTATCATTTTATTGACATAGCATGGGTATTACACCATTATGAAGCCACATAACCAATACAAGTCAGTAATTTTGCAACACAACAACAATAACAGTCAAAACAAAGCAAAGGTGTTTGACCATCTCAAAACCAGACTAAATGAATATTCAAAACATTTAAGGAGACTAAAGGAATACCTGCAAATTTAAGAAGGTACAAAAACCTTTGTTGGAAAATATCTAGTGTAAATGAAGCGAAGCAAGATCAATATGTGCGAAGCAAAAAATAATAAATAGTGGTTACATGAAGGTCTATTTATATGTGCAAAGCAAAGGCGGTGCAACAACAAATGCGGTAAATGCAGTATTGTAACAAGATTTTGAAGATCGCCATAAGGTGAGCAAAAATGAAGATATTGGCCCATGTCTGAATCATATGACAAGCTTTCTTGCATTAATTGAGCAACAATGCATTGATGAAACATAAATGCTAGTGGATGAAGGGACATGGGAAAAGTATATTCAATTGAGTGAAGCACCAGTGAAACGAAACCTTGAACAAAATGACCCCACAAATTGTGAGCCTAAACCAAGAAAACTCATCCAGAATATCTTAGGCTAAATCCACAAAAACTACTAGACGAAAACTTTCACAAAATCGTCGGTGTAAATTCTTGGCAAGAACTCTGCCAAATTGAGAGAAATAAACTGCAGGGAAGGACAGTTAAATCCTATATCGTTTAGAACCACTGATAGAAGTGTAGTGAAAAGACGCATGCCACCCGTCAGGAAAACACACTAAACACCAACTGCAAAGAACGATCCGCAATTGGCAATCAATCCATCAATCCATTCACCTGCAGCACCGACCGTAACATAGGGGACACATGCGGTCTGCGGGACATAAGTTCCTGAATTGAGACTGCAAAATTGGGGACCCAACTAAACTGGAGTAAAAAAAACAAAAAAATATGGAGACACAACAACTTTCTAGGCTCCATTCGCTAATCCGCCGCGACACCTGTCGATTTGTTAATGGCCAGGGAGACAAGGAATATTCTGAGACTGCGTCTCCATAGGGAAAACGCCTTCAACATAATTATAACATTACATGATTATAAGAGAAAATTTAAAAAGTAATATTCACAATTTATATGTGAATGATTTTCTTTCATTATTAAAAATATGTTAATGGTTGTTTCCATCCTAAAAAATTGTCATCTTATTCATACCAAGGTTTGGTATTTGATTTTGTTACTTAGTAAAGATTAGAACCTTTTGGATACCTTTGATATACTTGTGTGGTGATTGCAAGTAATGTAAGAGTAGTTGATGTTTGAATTGGAGGGAGGCATTGTTCTCATTTTTAGATCTAAATTTCTTGGTGATGTTGACTTTTTATATAGTTGCTTTCAATCATAAAAAGAGAAGGCATTAGGTCTATATCCATATCATGTTTTTTTAGAGAGGGGGTTGGTTGCATTAACCAATTTGCTATTGATTAGTAACTTAAAAAAACTAGATCAAGAACTTAAGAAGGTATTTTAGTTTAAATCAAAACATTTAGCAACAAAATCAAAGTAGCCACTATCAAAGTTTAAGAGTATCATAAGGTCATAGTTTGAAGCATAAACTAGTACAGACTCATCTAACACCGATTCTACAAAGTGTCGAGAGGGATCAAATCCGCAAACCTATCACTACTAAACTATAGCACACATCACTCTCACCATTATGTTACAACATACTAATGCATCCATTCTTATTTTCTATTTATTTTTATTTTTATTTTTTTCTATTTTTATGGGATGGATGAACACTTCTCCCCACCCGGGCTTCACTATGATGTGTGCATTCTTATTTTTTTATTTTATTTTTTATTTTTATGGGATAGATAGACACTTCTCCCCCACTTCGATTGTAGAAATGTGCCTTCTCAACACAATTAAACAATAATGCATGCATTGCTTTCGGGGGCTCGTTATGATCATTCAAGGTAGGGCATCAACTAGTGAAAATAGGGGGCTCCTTCAAAGGCAAGTCCCATCCATCCCTATTCTCAAGAGGATTTTGAGTCCTTGGGTATAGGCAGTGTTAAAGTTGGAAATTCCTTGTCGTGTGTTGTATAGATGGGTACATTGCATGCTCTCTCTCATCACTCTCAAACTAATCAATTAACTTTGTGTCAATCACGTTGTTGGAACTTGGGACTGTGTAGAATAGGCAAAGAGGGGCCATGCGTTTCCTAACTCATTCTACATGAGGCATCTTCCCAAAACTCTAACCTCTACAAAACTAATCCTTTTCTGTTCTAATGTTTTGAGTTTGCACAATTTTATACAAAGACAAGCTTACATGAATCAAAATGCTTTGTCATACCACAAAAAAAGGTATGCGTAAACTCATTGTTATGAACTAAAACATTATTTGTTTTTTCCAAAGAAAATATAGAACTTCAAACTACACAAGGAGCCATGTTAAGTTAAACTTGATATCCCAAGGTAACATATCCTTAAAATAACAACTTTCCATGAGAGGGAAACATAGTTATCACTAACAAGGAGACCCGCCTAATCCCGAGCAAATTTAACTAGAGGGTAGAACATAGATGTATTTCAAGGTTCCAAGGCCACCACATTAAGGTCATTGTAAATTTTGGCAATCCCAAGTATGACAAGATTTTTCAATAAGAAGCCCTTCCATAATAAAATTTTTTAGTGAACATTACTATCTTTGGTTCTAATGTTGACTTCCTAGCTACATTATCGGGTTTAATTATTCAACATGGGTTTTTGAAGCTACCCTAGAGGTGTATTCTCTGAAAAGCAACATAATAACCTCATTTTTAGAATTCCTATGGATAATTGCATTTAATTTCTTTGCATGAAGAGATAGAACTTACTACATATTAATCCTGCAAATGCCATATATGTTAATGAGTCCTACAATGAAAAGCTTTATTTTCGTAATCTAGTTTCTGGATATATTAAGAATTATCCAACCTTAGGCTATCTTATTTGGTATGCTTAGGTTTTGATCAAACTTAACACATATTTGAATATAAGCAATGATTCCCTTTTGGAATGGATTCATGTTTAACTTGATTGAATGTGGGTGTAGGTAGGGCACGCTAAAAGAAAGTGAGATTTGTCCTCAATGCTCGTAAACTCACATAGGTGACAAATCCTTTCTTCCTATAATATTTTAAAAATTAACAAAAATATGTATAATTTACTGGTTATTGCATGTATCCTTGAAAAGTTACTAAATTTTTATGGTTTATTATTATTATTATTATTTTAATAAAAATGATTTTGTTAACTTAAATTTCTTAAAAAAAAAACATAGTTTAAAACTCATTAAAATAGTAGGCGAGAAAGGGTTAACAACTTACCTCAATAGGCAAACTGGTAAATATAGGGTTAACCACTTTACTCAATAAGCAAAATGTATAAACCATTGAATGGAAATATTTTTTTACCTAGGTTATAGAATATTATTCCATTCATATCGTTTCAATTATTTATTTATGTTTAAAAATATAGTAGTTAATCTAACCTGTCGTTTTTTTTGGGTTAAAAAAAAATTAACATGCCGGCCTTGTTGGTTTGTTACATGTCGGCATCTTCAACATTATAACATCTTGTTGACTCCCATGCTTTATTTTGGACGAATATGACATTTAAAAATATCATTCGTTGTTATGTGATTGCCACTTGAACAAGCAACATGGGTGTTAGAAATAAATTATTGATTATGAATATTTTTGTTCAGCTAAATTATCGTGATTTTATATTATTCTATTAATATTATTTAAGATTTTTGTATGTTTTTTATTATATTTTAAGTTGAAAACAAATGCTTGTGAGTCATAGAGGTGAGATATCATAAACAACTTATTTACTTGCATTTGCACTAGAGGTGTAAGGAAACGTTGAGAGGGTAAAAATATTGTGTCTTTTTACAACTGAACTTTTTATTATCTAGCTTCGAGGAGGACTGTACATTACTATTTAATAATAGTTATTTTTGAGATTTTATGGGTAATGTGTCATCCTATAGTAAGGATTAACATTTATTTATGTTTGAGGGTTGAAGTTGTGCCATAAAGAAAAGAACAAGTACCAAGTTTGTAAAAGTGTTGTTAAGCCTATAAATTTCAAACACACTACAATTACAACAAATATTGTAGGTGCTATAGTGGCAATTTTTAAGCGTCGATTTGTACAATATTGTGTGATCCATACAATTTGGGTCCACTTCAAGAGGCTTTCCCTAGTCTAGATATTAGACAAGCAAAGGACAAAAGCCACTAAGGCAATCCTATGCTTAGCTTCTAAAGTATTTTGCTTTCCATATTTTCGAAGTGTTTGTCTTTGGGCGTTAGTGGCATGTTTGTTACCTTTTTTTTTCGATTTCTGATTTTGGAAATTGGGAAGCCCAAATTACATTTTAAATGTTTTACCTCAAAACGTTTATGACAAATTACATGAAGGACATCCCTGATTGGAGGATCAAATTTTATCTCTTCTTCTTTCTTTGCACGCCCTTCTCTCTTCCTCCTTGTCAAAGTTTGTTTTATGTTTAGATCACGAAATATAAGAATGTCCTTTCTCGAATTTTGATTTCACAATTTTCGATTTCCGACTGTTTGTTTATCGGATATTGGAATTTCAATTTATTTTATTTATATTTTGGCGTTTTCAGAGTTTCAGAATTTGGAACTTTTCTTCAGGTAAAATCAAGTTCTGGATTTCCGATATCTGATGTCTGGGTTTGTCTGTTTTCCCAATTTCTGATTTCTGATGTTCGAAATATCGGAAACGGGAAAACAAATCTTTTACCGAAATTCCGGATCTCGGAAACCGGAAACACCACATCTTTTTCAACTGATTGTTTGTTTCCCGATCTCCGATCCCAATTTAGAAAATCGAAAATCGTACACGTTACATTATTTTTTTAATAAAACATTATTACATTATTATCCAGTGTACATTACAAACCCTAAATAGTTTCGGATCCAGTATATATTAGAGTGTACCAATAAACCCAAGATTTCGTGTGTTATAAATAGGGGATGAATGTGTTATCAATTCCCCAATTCCCCAATTTAGGATTATCACTACTCATGGTGTTGTCAACCTTTGTTGGTCGATACAACTCTCTTCAAATTCAATCTTTTCGGTTTGGGTTGCGGAAGTCAGCTCCTCGGACTTTGGAATCGGAAATCTTAACTTTTCTCTTGTGCCACAATCTCTGAAAATCTTAGCTTTTCCAGCTTCCCGATTTCCGAGTAACATTTGTATATAACATAAAAAAATTGCAAATATTTGTATATAACATTAAAAAAAAAAAATGCAAATATTTAAGTAATTATAATACCTAATAATATTTAAGTAATATCGGGAATCGAAAATCGGGAAGTGAGCAAATTATTTTTCTCGATTTCCATTACCCAAAAATGAGTAATAGGAAATAGGAAATTGACAATCTTTAAATAATATTTACATATAATTTAAATTTTAGAAAACATCTTTATAAAATTTAAACTATTACTCATTTTTACTAAATTTTGTGTTAATTATAATTATATATTTTAATTTATTTTCTTTTCTTTTCAAAATGATTTATATTCTACTATACAACTTTTTTACACCTTATATATTATACTAAACAGTTGTGAAAAAAAGAAACAGATTAACTGGAATTTTGTTTTATCCATTGCCGGTTCGGGATTCTGCAAATAAAAAATTAGGATTAATTTATGTTTCTGATTTTCTTTTTTGGCCATTTGAGTTTGCGTTTTTAAGATTCCATTTAGGGTTTTACCATTGTTATTGATGCTTTTTTACTTCGATCAGGTTTTTTTTTATAGTGCATATCCTGTGCGTCATAACGATCGGAGTTGTAACTTTCTAAGCGTTTCCACTTGTAAGTTTTCACCGTGTGATTGTTTTTTTCTGGTAAATTTGAAGTTAGGTTGTTTTTAGATATGGTTGCTAAAATTCAATCAGAGAAGCCATCTGCCACCACCAGGAATACCGGTTCTAAAACGGCTCTTCAAGAGCAGAAAAACAAAGATCCTAATGCCAGTGTTTTCACTGACACCGGTGGTTATGTGTCTGAGAGCTTAGATATAGAGTGGTCCAGAATTTATACTATTTTTGACAATGATGACTTATCATGTGTTGATCATGACCAACATGCATACCTTTGGATACATAATTCTCAGCTTCAACGCGTTGGTTCTAGACCTGCATTTATGCCTTACACGGACCTTATTAAGTGGCCATTGGACCACGCAGACCCTAAGGAAGGATTATTTCATGATATCCATAATGTCTTTATTGCTTCATTCCATCCAGATATTTTTTCTAGGGATTATGCTTTTCCAACCCCCAAGCATCTTCTCTCGTTGAAATTTGTCGACAAAAGTCATGCCAATTTGGAATACGAACAAGTGGTGAAATGTTGGCTGCAAGAATCAACACTTGACATTCCTGTTTCAATTCCGGCATATCTAGTATCTTGGTTCAAGGAACCGTTTTCCTTGCTGTGCGCTATGATTTGCATGTTATATGGTTTACCCAATTGTTTGTCATTCAAAGCGCAGTGGGTTCCTATGGCGAACCATAACTTGCTTACAGGTCATCCGTTCAACTAGGCACAAATTCTGTCGTTTAATTTGCTGAGGAAATCGAAAAATATGAGAAAACCCCAGAGAATCGTAAACAATCTTTCTATATGTCAGGGTTTGTAATGGATGCATTCTGTGAGTCAACTGCTTTCTCGGATCTAAACTGGAATTGGACGGACCAATCTCCACTGGTTCATATATATTGCGTTGATATGTGCGATGACAATTTCATCCCTCGCGTTTATGAACTCTATGACCTATTTCTTGGGCCAATGCACTACAATATTTTTAAAGTTGATGCTCCTGCATTCTCTAAAAGTGTTAGGGAAATGATTTCAATGTTTGGAGACTGGTATGTAGGACAATATTTCTCTTACATAAGAATTTGGGTCAGTAATATAGTCCACTTACTTCCTAGAATAGTTCTAGATCGAATGGTGCTTCAAGAATTCACATATCAAACTGTTATTGATGGCGTTTTACCCAAGTTGACCAAACATAAGAAGAAGAGCCAACCGAAAATAATAACGATATTTACAATGTCTATCATAGTAAATTACATGGAAATAATGTCCAGATACGCCAAAAGTCAATAATATATAATTATAACTAGGATGGGCCAGGTCAAAATACAGCTGGACAACATCAAGGATAAGGTAAAAATACAGATGGACTTAGCAGAGAAATAAGTTATGCGAAAAGAATACGCCAACGTAGAAATTTGGAAATACTATCTTGGACATTTCTTTATTTGAACATAGAAAACTTCTGACATCGAAATTGTCGCAAATCAGATCTTGCGGAATTTAAAATTGGACCGAAGAAGGAGACATGCTGGCATGTTGAATGTTGAAATGCTTGGACATCGTGATTTTGACAAAAATCACAATTGGACACATAACAATACAACCACCCACTTGCATAACACAACAACATCATTCATTTACCTTAATCGCTTGTCCAATTCACTGATTCCTTGTCTCCCATACAGTGCATAGCCTTTGATGTTGTCATTTCTCATTTTAGAAACACTACATCCGCTCCATCACTCAAAATGTTGATTCAAGGTACTGCATGCACCGAGAAATCTTACCTGATATCTTGCTTAAAAACTACAGTACAATTTGCATCTGAAAAAAGTACCTGCAGAGACAACTTTCACAAGCATGAGCTACTGCTTCCAATTATACAAAGTGATCATGTAGAATACAAACACTCAAAATAAAGCCTGAAAATTGAAGTTTTCTGGTTTTCGATAATCGGGCGTCTCAATACGGAAATAGGAACTTCAACATTTCTTTATTTGAAAATAGAAAACTTCCAAGATCGAAATGTCGGAAATAGGAAATTGGTACATGCGCACTTCTTTATTTGGACACTTAGGATTTTCGATTTGCGAAATGTCAAAAATCAGAAACTCGGTTCTCGCAGAATTTACAATCGGACATAGGACATAGGATTTTCAGAATCTTGTTTCTTAATGCAAAATCAAAATCCCAAAAATCATAAATTGGAAGTCAGAACATGTACAGTTTATGATTTGAACACATATGATATTCTAAATCCTCATTGTCGGAAATCGAAAATGCACAAATCCGAAATTGAAATATTGGTGTTCCTTATTCCAAATCATAGTATTTTCTCGAATCCGACGTGTCAAAAATAAGATTAATGAAATATATTTATGAGAATATATTTATAGTGATATATATATATATTAGAGGCTTTGGCTAATTAAAAATGTTGCTTATGAGATAGTGAAACACCCTTCATGTGTTTCGATTGATTCTTACTCCCTTGTTGTGTTTTAAACCAAGTTTAGAGACCAAATTTCCGCCAAATTTACAGGGAGACCGATGAAAAATAACATAGAGCAAATTTTACATAGGTATGAACTTAGCGGAGGAATAACTTATGCGAAAATAATACGGATGGTGAAAATAAACGTGAAAATCGAGATTTTAGAATTTGAACTATCGGAAATAAGAACACCGATATGTTCCTATTTTAACATGGAATTTACAGATATGTTGCAAAATCGGAAATAAGAAGATAGCATGTTCCTTATTGGAAAACATACGACATAGATTTTTGAATTCCGAACTGTCAGACATTGGAAATAGGAACATGGACATGTTTGTATTTAAACACATAGGATTTCTGTATATATCGCAAAATCGGAAGATTTTGAACCTTGCTAAATTTGCAAGTATTCCTTAGTTCTTCATTTAGTATGCTTCTTAGATAGTGAAACACCGTTGCTATGTTTTAATTGAATGTGACTCTTGCTTTGTTGCACAAAAGATTGTGTCATGTATTTGTTATGTCATGCCTGTCAATAAAATGTTAGGTATTATTTTTTTTTCCTAATTGAAAATGTCGCTTATGAGATGGTGAAACACCCTTCATATGTTTTAATTGACTCTTACTCCCTTGTCATGTTTTAATTCGTTGTTACTCTTGTTGTGTGGAAAAAGGGCTATGACTTGTATTGGTTATGTACCTTCATAATGGTGTAATACTCATGCTATGTCAATAAAATTATAGGTATTAGTATTTATGATATACTTCTTCTAGATAATGAACTTAGCCTAAATCTGCAAGGTCACCACAATTTGGCATGTTGAACGTGCACAGCAAGAACCCTGTACACCTCTATCTGATGATTCAACTCCGATGCTATTACCTTTCCGTTGTCCCATAGATATCTGAATTTATAAATGTCCTATGATGATATTTATTGACTAAATTTTACAAAATGTTATTATAAGATCGGGATTTTCATCATGCAGTATATATCTATAATGAATTTTCATGATTAATATCATGTGTATATAATTCCCTTATCTCCTGGACAACTCGAAAGGTCACTTAAACATACTGAAATATTATCACGTCATCATATTAATCGCATAAATGACTGTTACACTCACTTCTTGTTAGCCTTCAATTATCCCATAGTGTCTAAACTTGACATTTGTCACCTTATCCATGCCTTCTTATGATGGTATAAATATATCCTTGTTTCTTAATCATTAAATATATGAAATATCTTGCTTAATGATTAAAACATCATTAATATCATGCGCTCCAAAGACCAAATCTTTCAAATCCAACATATTTCACATCTTGGATTCTCCTCCCATTCCGGGCTTTCATATTACCGTTCAAGTGACCTTTCTCGTACTCCAAGAGATAAGGGAATCATATACAAATCACATTAATCCCAACTTATAGATATATACTGCATCACGAAAATATCGAACTCCTGATAACATTTGTAATATTTAGTGAATAAATAGAGCCTCCTACTGAAGAAAATATTATTTGGACCTCATTTATGGTTTTTTATATGCACAAAAACTGGACTCTTCAACATCATTAATTCAACTCTCATGGCCGCCGAAGAAAAAATTGCCAGCATGGTGATACCAAAGCCAGGACTGGGAGGAGATGGGAAGATAAGTTGGGAGTCCTATAGCCAACGAAGGGGCTATAGAAGAAAGGAAGTGCAAGAACATATGGAAATGATTGCACCTTACCTAACAAAATGTATGGAAATTTAGCTAACAAAACGTATGGAAGTGGATGAGGATTGTAGCGCAAATGAATGCCCAAAACATCACTTTGTACCATTACGATTTGGTGTTTACTACCTTATTTGAATTATGAAAATAATTATTATTGATGCATTTTGTTATTTTTAAGCTTCTTCAACATTGTCATTGTGTATAAAACACATTTGTCTAACATCAATGAGAATATTCCGTTTTCATTCAACTTAAACCTTTTTTTCCAACATTGATCAGATAAATAAATGTTGTACTTCATAGATTTATATATAATGACACTTTAGAAAATAAATATGGGGAAATCCATATTCTGTTATTTTGATTCTCTCCTATTTCTAAGCCTTCTTACAATGAATCTAGACATAATTTTTCCACCTGTTCACATGCAGTCTGTCAACAATGGCAGTGACATATTTGTATCTTAGCTCCATATTTAGTAGTAGTTGCATATTCTATCTACGACGTTGTATTCCTGTAATTGTGCTTCAAAAATGTATTTCCCAATTCAGAAATGTCGAATTCTCAATTCTTAATTCCAAATTGTCAGATTTTGGATTCCAAAATTTTGATATGATTTTAGTTCAGATATTTTTTATTCCCATTTTTTTCTTCCAATTTTCGCTTTCAGAAAATTCTTATTAAATAATGTTTTAAAATAAATGAACAATAAATCCATTCAGTGGTATTGATATCGGATTATCTTTAAACTTCATATTTTTTAACATAAATAATTGCTATTCAATTTTTAAATAAATTTCATATACCCAAATCAATCTACTTAGGTATATTACATTTTTAAACCCTAGGTTTATTAAGAGAAATAATATATTTAGATATATTAGAAATTTAAACTTCATATTAATTTTCCGCATTCTTTTAGTTGAAATTAATATTCCTAGTGATCCCGAAACTAAAATAAAAATAAATAAATAAAAACCAAAACAACCATAATATAATTTACATGACATCAATTCTAATTCGTTGCGAATATTCCATACAGACACTACCACTACCTCCATTACCCAAGAAGTCAAACCCTAGATGTATTTTTTTCCACATGGCCATCACATTTCTATTAGTTATCACCATATCTAATTCCAAATGAAACGAAGTTTACAGGTCAAAACTCCGACAAATTTATAAAACATAGGATATAAGAGTTAAGCAATTTTTTTGAATAAAAATAAAAAATATACATTATTATGCAAAACTCGAAATCTATTGACTGCCCAAACTTCATAAATTCATATCTTAAAAGACTCTAGACCATATATATCGTCTGCATAAATGAAAATTGACAAAAGTTACTTTTCATTTTTGCAATTCGACAGTCGAAGAACATACATTTAGTCCAAAAAATTGTAGTATTTCCAATTTCCAATATCGAGATTATCAGAAATCGAGAATAGGGAAACTAGACAATTCCACTTTCCGTTATGATAAATATGATAGTTTTTCCAATTTTTTAATAAATATAAAATAACTATCTAACATCCATATTATAAAAAAGTTTCCCCATTTTCTTAAAAAAAAAATGCAAAATCAATCTCTACAAATATTTAGATATAAGAGTAACTAATATATAATTAGAAATCAAGCTAGCACGCCATAATAATCCTACTTATGTTTCCGAGCACAAATTTCATGAACTCACATAGATTAAATTTTACTATTTTCAATTGCCCAATTTTCGATGTAGTATATATCTATATCTTGGGATCAATGTCATCTGTATATAATTCCCTTATCTCTTGGGCGACAAGAAAAATCACTTAAACGTACTGAAATATCTTAATGTCTTAATAACGTCATCCTTTTCTGTCATAACGTCATCATATTAATCACACACCTGACTGTCACCCTCAATTGTTATAATAATGTCAACATAACAACACCCCTTTCTGTCAAAATGTCATCATATTAATCACAGAAGTGACTATCACTCTCACTTGTTTTCCAATAAGGAACATGCTATCTTTCCATTTCGGATTTTGCAACATATCCTAAAATTACGTGTTAAAATAGGAAGACGTCGGTGTTCCTATTTCTGACATTTTGGATTCCGAAATCTCGATTTTCACATTTCATTTTCATTGTTCATATTAAATAATAATAATTTTTAATTTACACTGTAAATTCTTAAGATTTTTTTTAATTTACACAGTAAATTTGTAAGAAACCATTTTTTGTAATTGTATTACATTTATATTTTTCTTATGGTATATGAAGTTTATATATTGAATAATAACAATTATTTCTATTAATAAATATGAAGTTTAACTTTGGATGCAGATGTTGAGAGTCAAATTGGCAAGGATGGAATGGACGACAACAACAATCTATTGAGTTGTAGAGCATTTAATGTGGTTGCAGCAAGCTTGATGATTGTTGGATTTTGAGCTGGTCGAGATCCAACGGTGATCAAGCATGTTGCAACAGTATTAATTGTTGTAAAGCTCAATGGATAGTTGTTGGGGCTATTGTGGAAAAACCACGCTGTGCTTGTCATCCGACCATATTGCCACCTATTCTATAGTAATTATGCATTAATGAAGCAGGTCTTGCTGTGATATTCTACAGTCAATGGGCATTAATGAAATGGGTCTTGCTATCCAAACTGGTGAACCTGGTCATCAGTTGAGTTTTAATGCTTGGATTACAGTTGATTCGGTAGTCACATCCATCATGGAGAGTGGTGCTTCTAGTGCTACAGTACCTTGAATTTGTGAGTTTAGGTACAACATAGTGATGATTAAATTTTATTGGTTATTAAATTTTCTTAGTTCTTGTCGAGGAAGTTTTCTCAGTACTCAGCTAAGCCACAATTTGACCCGATTGTCATTTCGTTATCTCGTTACAGTACAATTTGGGTTGGTAAGGGATTTGAAGTGGTACAACAATATTTTGTCGCTATTAATGGTTGTCGTCCCTTGTGTTGGTTTTAGAGTGGTTATGAGAGTTTGTCCCTTATTTTGCTTAGGTATTTTTTGAGTGGTTTCTTGCATCTTGTGGCACTTTTGTTTTTGCCATATTTTCTTGCAAAAACTTGTGTCTACCATTGGTGGGTTTTCTTCTGTATCTGAAACATCATATTATGTCGATGCATTGTGGATCATCTCATCATTCTACGAGTGGTGGTGGTCGTTCGCAATGATTCATGAAGGTGACAAAGATAGATGGTTTTAACAATGAAATTTCTCCGCGAGTTCAGTCAATAATATATGAGTGGGAAATTAGGCTTGTAAAGGAAAACCTTGCTCGTGATACTGATGGTGGTAGTCCGAATCACTATTGGATCGTCAAAAATATGATAGACACACTCATGGAGGAATGCTAGTTATATGGAACCATACTAAGTTGCCTATTTCATAGGATATGTCCAAAATGGTAGAATTAGATACGGTTATAACGCAAAGAAATGTTATGGCCATTTGGAAAAAATTAGCTGAGGGATTTGATTCCTTGGATGATGGAGGTAGCGGGAATGTCTCTATGGTTCCATCTTCCTCAATCAATGTTGAAACCATGGTGCCTGCTACATCTACAGTGGTTGTTCGGATTCCTAGAACGATTAGTCAGCTTTCCAAACGAGCTCGTGAATCTGATGTTTCTGTGAGGAAAGCAGATGCTTCTGTCGAGAAAGCAGATGGTTGTATGGGGAAAGCGGCTGTTGTGGACTTGAAGCACAGTCTATTATCTTCAGACGAGGAATTCTTTGGTCCTTGTCCTATAGTTGAGGAAATGCAGGACACACAGGACCCTGCAGTCACTATCAGCGGTGCTAATCCATGAGCTTGTTTTTGTTTTGTTTTTGTCTATTTGGATTCCTTTTGTTTACATTTAAATTTATGTTTGTTTTTAGTATTCCAGATGTCTTGATAAAATTTTCTTCGTAGTAATTTTGTACGTATCCCCCCATGTATCACATGGGTTATTGTGGCTCTTACGAATATCTCTGTAATTTTGTTTAAACTTTACTTAGGCAAGAGATTCAATTTTCTGTATTGTTTTTAGGCTCTTTACACTAGAGCTGTAGATTTGTTTGGTCCTGACAAATAAGGGTGGTTGTTAGACCACTGTTTTCAGTTTACCAAATTCTCGGTATTTTGTAATTTTTGTATAGTTTATTAATAGCAATGTAGGCTTACAAAAAAAATGAAGTTTAAAGATCTAATATATCTAAATATATTATTTATATTAAATTTCTTAAATCATAAAGCATAGTTGTTAAACTTCTATAGTACAAAATGCATTAGATTTTTATTACTGTTCGAATCTTTTAATAAGCGATTTTTTTTAAGAGGATGTTATACACCTTTTAAAGAAAGATAAAAATAATGATATTGAAAATCATTCTTATATAATACTCTAGTGCTTGTCATCAATGTATTATCAAATATTGATAAGAATATGAATAAATGTTTACCAAGGAAACTTGAGTCTTCATCTTGTTAAGTCACTATTATATTTATAATATAATTATTTTATTTAGGGTTTATGTTGAATATTTCACTATTATATTTATAATATAATCTTGCATTCAAGGAGATCACTGAATGCATTTATTGTTCATTTATCTTTAAAATATAATTTTGTATTCAAGGAGATCACTGAATGCATCTTTAAAATCACAAATAGGAACTTTGACATTTTTTTATTTGAAAAAATAAAATTTCCAATATTGGAAATGTCACAACTTGGAAATTGGGGAAGTGGAAATTGGAAAATCGGCTAATCTTTAATGCAAAACATATGATTTGCGGAATGCAAAATGTCAAAAATCACAAATCAAAGGATAAAATGTGGTGATTTATATAATGATTTTCCATTAGAAGCTTGACATATGAAATGTACATTGAAAAAATGTGTTTGTTGAATTTACAAACTATTTTATTACAACTCATAAATGGTTATTGATTTCTAATAGTAATTTCTCAATTAGTATTACCTCACAGAAATTAGTATTACCTTAGGAATTAAACCAAGTGAACTTAGTCAACTCATCATGTATTTCGTTTTGAATCTCTATCTCGGATGGCTTTCACAAGTATGAGCTACTACTTGCAGTTATACATAGTGATCTTGTAGAAAATTGACAACTAATAGAAGAAACTATAATCAAAATTAGCCAATGTTCATGAAACATTGTAGATAATATAACATATGTTTAATTTATTTGTTCTTTTTCTCTCAAAAAGTTTTCCACTGTTGGTTCATCCAATGTTATAGCAGAATTTGTAACATTCAGGGCCGAGTTTTTGCCAAGACAAACATACATAAATATGGTAACCAACGACGCTTTTGAAATATATATATTTGCATTCAATGAATTGGTACTTTATTTGTATGACCAAATACAAATAGGACTAGTGTACATGGTATAAAATGGCACATATTTAAACACAATTATTTTAAAAAGTCTTAACAAAGTTGTTAAATTTTTTAGGGTAAACATTTTAAAATGGAAAATTATAACTACACTTAAATAAAGTATTTCAATGCATATGGAAATAAAGAAAGAGATGTTAATAATTTAAAATATCTGTAGTGGTATTGTTTGGTAAGTGGACAAAAATAAATTTGCAAAGAACAATATTAGCGAAAGTTGAATATGTTTCAGAATCCCAAATATCCGAAATCCAAAAACGAAAAATTGGAAATAACAACAATGAGAGTAATGAAATATGTTAATGCGAATTATTTAGTTTTTTTATATACGTTACATTCATTTATTTATATATGAATCTATGAACAACAAGATTTATATGTATGACGATGTTGCTAGAAATAAATCTTTAAGATAAATGAAAATGCAATTTTTCTCATTGATGTTAGACAAAAGTTATTTATACATGATGACAATGTTTGCGAAACTAAAAGGTGGAACCATTTTCATACGTTTTGGTAGCTAAATTTGCAATCGTTGTAAAGGTGAAAATCTTCCAAGTCTGAAGAATGCTTTAGAAAAATGTTGGAGATTTTATTCTCCAATCTTGCATTTAAAACCAAATTCAGTCTAAAAGACTTGATGATGACCTCCTCTTCATTATGATCATTGGAAAAGATGGTCAGTTGCCGAATTTGGGTGCAGAGAAATCTCCATCTGTGAGAAAGAGAAAAGCTTTTGATAGCCCGTTTAAAAAGATATAGCATAGTAGCATATTTGTAAGCCTCAATAATAAATTTGTTGCAATTTCATTACTCATAATGATGGAAAACAATTGAGAAGAAGGGTAAACAAATAATGATACCCCTTATGTAAGTCACAACGAGTAGAGAAATAGAAGGCAATGCCTAATCTTCACCAATACCATGTCTCTCCAAAGACTATAGGCCCTTCGTTGGAAGTAATACTACCAATTTATCTCCCCATTCTGCGCTTTGATATTACCATGCTGTGAATTTTTTCTTTGGCAACCATGAGAGGGGAAATAATGAGGTTCACGAGCGCAATTTTTGTGCAAATAAAAAACCATAAACGAGGTCCAGATAATATTTTCCTCAGTAGGTGGCTCTATTTATTGACTATATCTTCCGAAATTTTATTATGACCTCGCGATTTTCATGTAGTATATATTTATAGCTTGGCATTAATGGGATCTGTATATAATTCGTTCATCTCTTGGAGTACACAAAACGTCAGTTAATTGTGCTGAAATATCTTAGTTTTGAAAGATTTGTTGTTTGTTGTTTACTAGATGCATGATGTGAAAAATGTCTACTTTAAACTGTCTGAGATGACCTAAGGATCATATTAAGTGACAGTGATAGTCACTTCTGCGATTAATATGATGACATTTTGACATAAAGGGGTGTTGTTATGTTGACGTTATTATAACAGTTGAGGGTAATAGTCAGTTGTGCGATTAATATGATGGCGTTATGGAAAAAAGGGGTGCCGTTATTAAGATGTTAAGATATTTTAGTAAGTTTAAGTGATTTTTCTCGTCGTCCAAGAGATAAGGGAATTATATACAGATGACATTGATCCAAAGATATAGATATATACTACATCAGAAATTGGGCAGTTGAAAATAATAAAATTTAATTTATGTGAGTTCATGAAATTTGTGCTCAGGAACATAAGTAGGATTATTATGGCATGCTAGCTTGATTTCTAATTATATATTAGTTACTCTTATATATAAATATTTGTAGAGATTGATTTTGAATTTTTTTTTAAGAAAATGGGGAAACTTTTTATAATATGGATGTTAGATAGTTATTTTATATTTATTAAGAAATGGAAAAATGATCATATTTATCATAATGGAAAGTGGAATTGTCTAGTTTCCCGATTCTCGATTTTCGATAATCTTTATATTGGAAATTGGAAATACTACATTTTTTTGGACTGAATGGATGTTCTTCGACTGTCAAATTGCGAAAATGAAAAGTAACTTTTGTCAATTTTCGTTTATGTAGATGATATATATGCTCTAGAGTCTTTTAAGATACGAATTTATGAAGTCTGGGAAGTCAATAGATTTCGAGTTTTGCATAATAATATATATATTTTATATTTATTCAAAAAAAATTGCAAAAATCTTATGTCCTATGTTTTCTAAATTTGACAGAGTTTTGACCTGTAAACTTGGTTTCATTTGGAATTAGATATGGTGATAACTAACATAAATGTGATGTCCATGTGGAAAAAATTACATCTGGGATTTGACTTCTTAGGTAATGGAGGTAGTGGCAGCGTCTGTATGAAATATTCGCAACAAATTATAATTGATGTCATGTAAATTATATTATGGTTGTTTGGTTTTTATTTATTTATCTTTATTTTAGTTTAGGGATCACTAGGAATATTAATTTCAACTAAAAGAATGTGGAAAATTAATATGAAGTTTAAATTTCTAATATATATAAATATATTATGTCTCTTAATAAACCTAAAGTTTAAAGATGTAATATACCTGAATAGCTTGATTTGGGTATATGAAATTTATTTAAAAATTGAATAACAATTATTTATGTTAAAAAATATGAAGTTTAAAGATAATTTGATATCAAGATCATTGAATGGATTTATTGTTCATTTATTTTAAAACATTCTTTAATAAGAATTTTCTGAAAGCAGAGATTGGAAGAAAAAAATGGGAATAAAAAATATCTGAACTAAAACCATATCGAAATTAGGCATTTTGGAATCCAAAATCCAACATTTTGGAATGGGGACATTTTGGAATTAAGAATCAAGAATTCGACATTTCGGAATCGGGAAATACATTTTTGAATCACAATTACAGGAATACAACGTCGTAGATAGAAGATGCATCTACTTTGAGAGATGGAGCTAACATATAAATATGTCGCTTCCATTGTTGACAGACTGCATGTGAACGGGTGGAAAAATTATGTCTACATTCACTATAAGAAGACTTAGAAATAGGAGAGAATCAAAATAACATAATATGGATTTCCTCATATTTATTTGCTAAATTGTCATTATATATAAATCTATGAAGTACAACATTTATTTATCTGATCGTTGTTGGAAAAAAAGGTTTAAGTTGAATGAAAATGGAATTTTGCTCATTGATGTCAGACAAAAGTGTTTTATACATAATGACAATGTTGAAGAAGCTTAAAAATAACAAAATGTGTCAATAATAATTATTTTTATAATTCAAATAAGGTATTAAACACCAAATCATAATGGTACAAACTGATGTGTTAGACATTCATCTGTGCTACAATCCTCATCCACTTCCATATGTTTTGCTAGCTAAATTTCCATATGTTTTTCTAGGTAAGGTGCAATCTTTTCCATATGTTCTTGCACTTCCTTTCTTCTATAGCCCCTTCCTCAGCTATAGGACTCCCAACTTATCTTCCCATCTCCTCCCAGTCCTGGCTTTGGTATCACCATGTTGGCAATTTTTTCTTCAACATCCATGAGAGTTGAATTAATGACGCTAAAGAGTCCAGTTTTTGTGCATATAAAAAACCATAAAAGAGGTCCAAATGATATTTTCCTCAGTAGGAGACACTAATTATTCACTAAATCTTACAAATGTTATCATGAGTTCGGGATTTTCATGATGTAGTATATATCTATAAGTTGGGATTAATGTGATCTGTATATAATTCCCTTATCTCTTGGAGTACGCGAAAGGTCACTTAAACGGTGATATGAAAGCCCAGAATGGGAGGAGAACCCAAGATGTGAAATATTTTGGATTTGAAAGATTTGGTCTTTGGAGCACGTGATATTGACGATGATTTAATGATTAGGAAAGATATTTCATATATTTAATGATTAAGCAACAAGGATATATTTATACCATCATAAGAAGGCATGGATAAGGTGACAAATGTCAAGTTTAGACACTATGGGATAATTGAAGGCTGACAAAAAGTGAGGGTAACAGTTATTTCTGCGATTAATATGACGACGTGATAATATTTCAGTACGTTTAAGTGACCTTTCGAGTTGTCTAGGAGATAAGGGAATTATATACACATGATATTAATCATGAAAATTCATTATAGATATATACTACATGATGAAAATCCTGATCTCATAATAACATTTTGTAAAATTTAGTCAATAAATATCCCCATAGGACATTTATGAATTCAGATATCTATGGGACAATGGAAAGGTAATAGCATCAGAGTTTGAATCATCGGATAGAGGTGTACAGGGTTCTTGTTGTGGATGTTCAACATGCCAGATTGTAGTGACCTTGCAGATTTAGGCTAAGTTCATTATCTAAAAGAGGTATATCATTAATACTAATACCTATAATTTTATTGACATAGCATGAGTATTACACCATTATGAAGGTACATAACCAATACAAGTCACATCCCTTTTGCCACACAACAAGAGTAACAACGAATTAAAACACAACAAGGGAGTAAGAGTCAATTAAAACACAAGAAGGGTGTTTCACCATCTCATAAGCAACATTTTCAATTAGGAAAAAAACTAATACCTAACATTTTATTGATAGGCATGACATAACCAATACATGACACAATATTTTGTGCAACAAAGCAAGAGTCACATTCAATTAAAACACAACACCGATGTTTCAATATCTAATAAGCATACTAAATGAAGAAGTAAGGAATACCTGCAAATTTAGCAAGGTTCAAATTCTTCCATATACGGAAATCCTATGTGTTTAAATACAAACATGTCCATGTTCCTATTTCCAATGTCTGATAGTTTGGAATTCGAAAATATATGTCGTATGTTTTCCAATAAGGAACATGCTATCTTCTGATTTACGATTTTGCAACATATCCATAAATTCTGTGTTAAAATAGGAACATGTCGGTGTTCTTATTTCTGACATTTCGGATTTTGAAATATCGATTTTAATGTTTTATTTTCACCGTTCGTATTATTCTCGCATAAGTTATTCCTCCGCTAAGTTCATGCCTATTTAAAATTTTCTCTCTTATTTTTCATTTGTCTCCCTATAAATTTGGCAAAAACTTGGTCTCTAAACTTGGTTTAAAACACGACAAGGGAGTAAGAATCAATTGAAACACAGGAAGGGTGTTTCACTNCTCTCTCTCTCTCTCTCTCTCTATATATATATATATATATATATATATATATATATATATATCACTATAAATATATTCTCATAAATATATTTCATTAATCTGATTTTTGACATGTCGGATTCGGGAAAATACTATGATTTGGAATAAGGAACACCAATATTCCAATTTCGGATTTGCACATTTCCGATTTCCGACAATGAGGATTTCAAATATCGTACGTGTTAAAATCATAAACTGAACATGTTTTGACTTCCAATTTCCGATTTTTGGGATTCCGATTTTGCATTAAGAAACAAATTTTGAAAATTCTATATCCTATGTCTGATTGTAAATTCCGCGAGAACCAAGTTTCCGATTTCTGACATTTCGCAAATCAGAAATCCTAAGTGTTCAAACAAAGAAGTTCGCATGTACCGATTTCCTATTTCCGACATTTTGATCTCAGAAGTTTTCTATTTTCAAATAAAGAAATGTCGAAGTTCCTATTTCCATATTGAGATGCCCGATTATCGGAAACCGAAAAAATTTGATTTTTCAGCTTTATTTTGAGTGTTCGTATTCTACATGATCACTATATATAATTGGAAGCAATAGCTCATGCTTGTGAAAGCTGTATCTGTAGGTACTTTGTTCAGATGCAGATTGTACTGCAGTTTTAAAGCAAGATATAAGGTAAGATTTCTCAATGCCTGCAGTAGCTTGAATCAACATTTTGAGTGATGGAGTGGATGTAGTGTTTCTAAAATGAGAAATGACAACATCAAAGGCTATACATTGTATGGGAGACAAGGAATCGGGTGAATTGGACAAGCGATTAAGGTCAATGAATGATGTTGTTGTATGATGCAAGTCGGTGTTATATTGTTGTGTCCAATTGTGATTTTTGTCAAAATCACGATGTCCAAGCATTTCAACGTTCAACATGCCAGCATGCCACCTTTTTCGGTCCGATTTTAAATTTCGCAAAATCCAATTTACGACAATTCAAATGTCGAAAGTTTTCCATTTTCAAATAAAGAAATGTCGAAGATAGTATTTCCGAATTTCGACGTTGGCATATCCAAAACTGTTGGCGTATTCTTTTCACATAACTTATTTCTCCTCTAAGTCCATCTGTATTTCGAACTCGCTCTGCGTTATTTTTAATTGCTCAGCCTCAAAATTTGGCCTAGCTGCACATGTTCCAACTTCCTATTTTCGATATTTTTACAACGAAATCCTGTAAAAAAGAAAAAAATTCCTAAACCCATGGTGAAGGAGTGTAGTGAAAACATGCAAGGTAGCTCTTGGAATCAAGGACCGAATTGAAGTGGACAAAACCTAAGGACAATCAATCAACCATGATCAATAACAACTCTAACAGGCTTTCAGAATGTGTACTTAACCGATCAAATCCATGCTGCCCTATTCCATCATTTCCGGATCACCAGATATAAGAACTGAGAAATTTAACCACGACGCGACGTACCTAAAATCGCCAAATACAAGGCGACACATGTTGGAAGGTTAGTGGCCAAGGACACGAGGAATATTTTCAGACAACTTCTTTCATTGTGAAAATGCCTACGGTGTAATTAAATAAACAAGATAGTATTTAGAAGATAATTTTTTCAGTATGATGGAAAGCTTTTGCTTTAGCGATGGTTCAGGAGAACTAGGGATGATCTGCAAACTAGGATAATGAAAGAAGTAGTTGAGGTAGAAGCATTTTATTGGAAGAACACCTTAGTTATTATCATAAAAGGTATCAAACGAAATAAGGCTTGGGTGAAAATAAAAATAGAATACATTCACAATGAGAATATTGAAGATGAAATGCACCTTTGGGTTTAAGATGATAATTCTACCATGTCCAAGGAAATGAAATACTTCAATTTAATTTCCTTATATTGGTAAATGAAATCTCTCTTAGGAAAATCTCTAATGGAAAGCAAGACCGAGTACTAGAAATTACCATGCCCATGGATACCAAGTTCAACCTTGTAGTCAAGGCCACAAATAATTTGCAATTCACTGAAAAGGATCCCAAGCCTACTCCTAGTAAAGAGGTG
The DNA here is from genome assembly GCA_001517045.1 of Pseudotsuga menziesii. Lineage (NCBI taxonomy): Eukaryota > Viridiplantae > Streptophyta > Pinopsida > Pinales > Pinaceae > Pseudotsuga > Pseudotsuga menziesii. The sequence goes on along the minus strand of LPNX011004629.1, from coordinate 395,761 downwards.
CCCATAATCTCGCTTTCGAATGAAGATATTGTTAGCTTTTCCAACCCTCGATAGTGTTTTTGTTTGTATTTAGGCTTTCACAGGTGGTAGTCATTAATGGAGAGTTTTGAAACATGTGTGGATTTTTTTGTCTCAACACGTTTCAGACTTCAGAAGGGCAAAAGATAGAAGCAACAAAGATAATAACACTAGGAAAGACACAGGAAACAATGACAGAAAAGAAGGTGCAACAAAGGTTCTTCTCCCATACATTGAAGGGATGACAAACAAAATTGCCAAGGTGTCAAGGAAAAAACAAATAAGCACAATATTTTGTCCACCAACCTCCGTAAGGAGCATATTAGACAAAGCAAAAGATTCGGTTGACCCAAAGCTAAGACTGGGAATTTATTCAATCCCTTGGTCATGTGGTGAAGTATACATAGGGGGAACAAGCCGATTAATAAAATTAATATTAAAAGAACACAGTGCTGACACCATTCATGAAAGAACCGAGAAATCGGTCGTGGTAGGACAATCATCAAGAACAAACCACCATGTTTGCATTGAAGGAGTGACGGTCATAGCCCTTGAATCACACTATAACAAGCGATGTATGCGCTAAGAAATCGAGATAGAGAAACATCCAAGAAATTTCAACAGAGATGACGGCCTAATCCTGTGCGAGGCTTGGAAACCAATTATTCATTCCATAAGGTTAAATAAGGATCATAATAATAATAGACAAACATAATAAAATTAAAAAACAAAAATAATAAATTAAATAGATAATAAAAACTAAATAGTTAATAAAACGCTTAACTAAATAATTAATTAATAAAAAACAAGCCGACACCTTCACCAATAATAAAAACAAATATTTATAGCATTTAATAAACCTAAATGTTCCTTTGAGAGACAATCCTTCTCTTGAAGATGAACTCAACTCTGAAGTACGAAACGTGTCGAGAAAAAAAGGTCCACACAGGTTCCAAAACTCTCCATTAAAGTTTTTTTGTCTTACCATTATTATAGTACTAGTATAATTTTGTCTAGAATTTCTAAGGTTGTTCACTATTTAATCATGTGTAAGGTTGGTCTCTGCTTAAATTTTTTTGTCTCCTTAAAAACTACAATTGAATTGTTTGTGAATGGAAATATTTTATTGTGTTCTTGGGTTTGTTTCTCTAATGATAGAGGAGGAAACTAATGTTATGTACATTTTTTTCTTGTGAACTAATGAACTTAATAAACAATGGAATATGAATATTTTTATTTAGTTTAATTGTTTTGATCAAATAGTATTTTATTAATATCACAAAATTATATTTGATTTTAGTGATTTATTTATATTTATAATTAAATTTCAGGAGTAATATAACATGGAGATAAACCTCCATGAATCAGGCATCTGTTAGCATGCATGAGCATGATCTAATTCATTCCTAGTCCCAAGGAGAGGACTGGACCTCTTACACATGTTCGCCTTCCTCATGATAGACATACCACCTTGTCATGCATATTTATGAATATTTTGCATTCACAACCACCCTCGGCTCTAATGGAGTGTGTGATTGATTGCCTCTCAATCCCATCTACATAGCGAATCATGGCAAATACTTTGCTCTCAAGGGAAATGTATGTCTATAATTACTCAGTTTATTGGCTAACTTCATGAATAAGCTTGAATTCACTCCAGGAAATGGTACAAAGGCCATCATGGTTATGAGATTCAGAGTTTCCAATCATTCAAGCACTTGGTTGCTGCATCATAAGGATAGATGGGTTGTGAATTTGGAGAACTCAACTATCAATCCGAACTACAAAGGTCAACAAACAATTACTTTCAAGGAACTGTTTCTCTCTGACTTGCTTGGGATCTAGTAATGTTTGAACCCCCCCCTCCTTGATTTCTATTTTCAAGTCTGCTAGACCTATGCTCTCAATTTCTCCCAATCGTTTACCCTCAGTGGAGTTGGTACCCTTTCTCTCCCCTTGATTTCTCCCTTTGGTTCCTAATAATTTGGTTGTCCTCGTCCCTTTCTATCCTATTAGAAGGAGCATGTCTCCTCTCCCCATTGTGGAACAATCAACCCTTTTTTTTTATCCCCCTCCAATTTTTGAGTCCAACCTAGTCCTTCATCATGCCCATAATGCCTCTCTCTTGTGACCTCCGCAAGGGAAAGGACGCTATCTCGGACTGCAAAATGAAACAGGAAATTGAGGTTATCCGCTCTCGGTACCTTCACCTCGGTCCATTCTGTATTCAAAGAAGAATTTAGGAACTTGAGGAGGATACTTTGTTAGATCAACAATGTACTCCATAAGAGGAAATAATGGAATTATATGGAAGGTTATGCTCATGACCCTTGAAACACCAGAGCTAGAGAAACCAAATTCTTGAAAATATTTTCTCTTAAGTGATAGATTAGATCTCTGCTAAGAAAGTCTATCATGGATACACGGGAGGAAAGAAATGATTTAGTGCTTATGATGGAAGAAATCCATTGATTAAAACGATGAGTTGCAGGCTCAAAAAAAAGGTTGGACATAAAGCTAAATGGTTTCTACAGAGCACAACATGAAAGGATTTTCCTCTTGAAGACCAACAAAATGTTCAAACGAGCCATACCCCTATCAATTCAACTTAGGATGATGAAGCAAAGACTCGCAAAAATAGGTTCTTTTAGTCATTTTTTTTCAAACAACTATGTCCATATAAGCAGTATGCATAACTCTTATTATATAATTAGTTTTAGTTTAAGGAGCATAGATATAGATGCTACACTTAAACTCATGTTTAATGTTTGGGTTGGATTTCCTTCATATAGACCAAAACTTTGTTTTTGATTGTATGAACTTTTATATAGAAAGAGAGAAACTTTGCTAGGTTAAAAAAAACAAGAAGATAAACTATTGAGTAGGAATATTTTTGTTTGGTTAAATTACATTCATTAAATACTATTCTATTAATATTACCTAACTTATATTTGATTTTTTTTTTGGTTATAATTTTTTATTAAAATTTAGTTGATTTTAAATATTTGGTTATGGTTTTTATTTAAATTTTAATAATTAATCTAATTGGTAGAAAAAATCTAACATATTACTATTTGAATAATAATAATAATAATATGTACCCCTTATTGTTCACTCCTTCAAAATACTATATATTTATTGATAGTTGTTGACTTTAATCTTTTTTTTTTAAAATAAATTATTAAATAATATTAAATGTCATTCACCACAATGTTATTTACAATGTGGGTACCACTTGAATAAGATGGATTTAAGGTTCCATACACCAAAGTTGGTCTAAGTGGATGTTAATCATCATCATCATATCATTTTAAGAAAGTATTGAGTGTTGAATATGAATGTATGTTATTTTAAAAGAGTGTTTTGTAAGTATGACATTATTTTTATTTTTATATGGAATAATATCATAAATTTATGATAAAATCTTGAAATAAATAATATTATTTTTGCATTTGTGTATTTATGTTATAATTTTTATTCAAAGTTATTACTTTTGAATGATGGTAATTAACAATATTTTTTTATTGCGTCGGTCTGTAAGGTATGCATGCAGATTTTTTAACTTCAGATTAAATTAAAATATTTTTTTAATGAGATATAAATATTTTAGTGTTTAAAAGATTTTAAATTAAGATGGATTTATGTGGGTGTGCTTATATCTATATAAAGAGAGAGGTATTATGCTTTGAATATACTTTCTAAGAAAAATATCTTTGGTGTTAAATCATCAACCAATACCTTGCACCACCATAACAATAACTTAACATAATCATATCATCATCTATAAAAGTCACATTAATGATAGGTTGGGTAATCCAAATGGAGCTAACCAACTCAAGATATGTTACAATAATCAAGTTTGACCAACTCAACACACACCATGGCCAAATTGATTTTAAGGAATATGGAAGTGATCATTCTCAATCATTATGCATGGGGATAATCATTAGGGATCACCTCTATTGATCATTCATACACTCATGTTTAAACTAATGCAATGTGTATCATTGTAAGTTTAGTGGAAGCACCTTAGAAAATCATATGTGATTCTTGGACTTCTTTGTATACTTGTGAGATCCATGTGTCATACTTAATACATGACTTGATGACACAATGCTTCCTCACAATGGTATGATCTTTCTTCCAAGTTTGTACTAGTTTATAATGAAAATGTGCATCAATATAAGTTTAGTAGAAGAACCTCAAACAATCATATGTGATTCTTGGACTTCTTTGTATATTTGTGAGATTTATGCATCATACTTAACACATGACTCGATGACACAATGATTCCTCACAATAGTATGATGTTTGCTCCAAGTTTGTATTAGTTTATAATGAAAAATGGATTATTCAGGTTTGAGTAGATATTTAGTGTTAGTGTCTATCGGATCTTTGTGCAGTTGTTAACGTTTTGGATCTTAATTCTAAATATTTGTGGAAACATTTGGTTTGCAAAGAAAAAACTATACAAACAACAAGTATCTATATTGGAAACATTAATGAACAAAGTGTGCATGTAAATGCAAGTGATATTTGCTTAAATGGGTATTTTAGGTACACATTGCTGAGTAGTGTAGCCACAAATGCATACATGGCATGCCACTTGGATTTGGTCACATTATGCTGACATAGATCCATTAAACGTAAGGTTTATTATTTGATTAAAGTTGATCACCATATTTCAACAAAGCAACCGAATTGTCCTGAAGCACAAAACCCAAGGATTTATGAATGGTTATAGACTCGGTGATCAACAACCTTAGTCAAAGTTGTTTCCCAAGTCACTTGTGCATTTACTCTGCATTAAGGAAAATACAATGTCATCTCCCCATGTTGACCTTCCTTATGTCAAATCCAAGTCTTAAGTTGCAATTCTCTCATCGGTGTGTTAGTTGGGGAAATTCATTCATTTCACTTCTTTTGACTAACATACCTCGATAGATTATCACATGTTTTCTCGAGGGTGTGATCTAGAGGCCTTTCAGTACCTTGGGACCCATTTTACTGATTGGTGGATTACTTCATTTCTAGTGGTGATTTCCATCATTGATCCCTTAATGGATGGTTCCTCATATGTCCAAATTCAACTCATTTATTCACACCATGGAGGATTATACTAGTACATTAATCCCCAATGTTATTAATGTTAGGATTCTCCACATGTGGAAGTGAATTCCGTCATTGATCCCTAACCAAATCATTTCTCGCATGCTCGAGACCAACTCATTTCTTCACATTCAAGAGAATTCTACATGGTGGTGATGTTCCAAATTTCAAATTGAAGGTCATAGACATGTATGGATCCATCCCAACAATTACTTGAATCCATTACATATATGGTCCCCTGCAACTTATGTGTGCCTCATCTCTTTTATTTTTTTCCTACTCTTCGTGACATTGCTCCTTTTTTTTAAAATCATTGGTATAACATTACTTTCCTCTTTAGTGCATTACATTTTTATTACATGGACCCATTTATTTCATGTACATTGACTTGGTACATGAGCATGGGAATGTCATCCTCATGAGAAGAAGAAATAATTTGTCTTAACTTTCATTTTTTTTAACATGTGGTCTCACTCATTATTCTAGGATATGATTTCTTAATGAAGGCTCTAATAAATACTCCTACCCTCATGCATCATAGGGAATTTGTTAATACCCAAATTTTATCTCCATGTGACACACCATGTTGGCCGATGAAACATCCAAAAGTACAATCCAAAAATAAAAGACCTAAATTCCCTTTAGTAATCTCCCCAAACACATGCATAGATACATGTGCATTTTCTGAGATAACCAGTGCAAATTCATAGACAAACAAAAACTAATGTATGCACTCTATAAAAATACACGTACAAAATTCCCTTCAAATCCCACTAAGTTCATGCACAAAAAACATAGCAATCACACAACTATGCATAAAGTTAGAGAACAAAAAGAAAAAAAGACAAAGCATGCAACCATCAATGAATACATTTGAGAATTTTTCTAAACATCAATAACTCACTAATATTTGTGTAGGAAGGGATATTTTGGATCCTCAAATAAACTATGGAAAGAGCTCTTTGGTAGCCTTTACCATCTCTAGATGGTTGAATCTATGTTCCTACAAAGTTTTCCCTAGTCATCCACTTTTCAAACTTTCTTCCATACTCTCATATTACCACTATTCATATGTATCAATTTGGAAATTGAGTAGATATAAGTGGAAAAGATCCTAATTTGGGAAGGAACCGAAAAGAGAGAATATTTAAGGTTGCTTCAACACACATGGCATAATATATTGATATAGGTATTCTATTTGATTGGTTAATAAGAGAGGATTTGAGGTTTCTTCAACATAGTCAAGGTAATCCATTGATGTAATTATTCTTTTAACGGTTGATATAAAAATTCCAATGCTTCCACTCTCCACCCCCACCCTCCTCCACACACACACACACAATAAAAAATGTCACTTAATTTGATTTCATTACATGCATCTATTGAATCTTAAATAGATAAGGTTTCTTTTTTTAAGCAAGTTTGAATGTGAGGTGGCTTTCATGTGCATAGGTATTTGGGGAACATCATAGTATTAAATTCCTATCCTTTGAATCATCCATCAAATCTTGAAGATATCGCCTAGAAACGTTCCATAGTACCCCCATTTCTTCCTCTTGCACTATAATTGTTTGTTCGAGTTTCTACCTAAATGTTTGCTTGCTTAAAAAAAAATAGAATATTAAAACTTTCTTTTGTTATGAATTAGTAATCAAGTCCAATATTGTGAAAGGATATTGTCCCATTTGTGCCAAATTTTTCCTACCATGGTTTATTTCAACACAGAAGGAAATGATGAGCCCCTATAAGGACCTATAGTGGGTTATTATTCTTATTGATTTAGAGATCTCTTCATGGAAACTCCAACATATAATGACTATTAATTAGTACATTTATTGTTAAAATTCAAATTTATGCTTAATTATCCTAACAGCATTAGCTACTTAGATTCATTCATAATGTTATACCCTTTACCTACACTTAGTAGGGAAAGTTACCTAATGAATCTAGGTTAACTAAACCTTCATGAAATAGAATAAATACAAAGGTTGTAAATAAAATCACACAACTTCAATTTTTTTGCATATTTAAACCACTCCCCTTCCACCTTAAAAGGTAAAGAAGCAAAGATTTATATGGATTCCAAGTATCTGAGCCTTGTAGGATTTGATAACATATTATCACTTGGTTGGACCTCCATTATGTCCTATGATTGCACATTCCCTCCCTCTAAATGTGTTGTTTTGGTTTTCTTTGTTTTATTTTTTGTTCCTATCCTAGTTTGAACACAATTAAATTCAATTGTAGGATTCTCATGTCATAAATTTCAGCTAGTACTTTCAGCTTCAACATTTTCAAAATTCATATGACATATAAGAATTTGTAGTTTCATCCTTCTAACAACATCAGAAATTTATTATATGTAGCAACAACAAAACAAGGACATTCCAAAAACGGACTTACCATTGTTAGACTATAAGGATTATTATGTAATAAAGTCACTTTGACTTTAGGGTTTGGGATAGTATTCATTTTATGTGTAAATTCATTCATCATGCATTCATAAGTGGAAATAATTTACTTAGTGAAAATTAATATATAAGGAGGTGAAATCCCTTGTAATGCATGCACTAGTTACTCATAGTGCAGTCTTGTGATATATTATGTATATGTCATGTGATTAAGGTTTCAACGTTTTTGTAACATGGTATCCAAGTGGCAGCGCTTGTAGGACTAATTCACCCAATATACTCTTCTCTTGCATTGCATGATAACCTGGAGAATCATAAAATCATGATTAGATTAATGAGAAGTAACCTACATTTTTTTTGGATGCATCAGTTTTTGTACAATGATTGTATTAATTAAATTTGTACAAGGAGTGCATTGCTCTTGTGAATGTAAGTATTTTGGAAATTGCATGGAATGATTTATACATTTGCTATATGGAATGGATCATATGAATACAAGTTAAACTTTATTTTATAAAATAAATATATCATTATATCTTGATTATGATGGAAAATGTTTAACATGGATGTTTGCTTTATTAAGATAAAATTCTAGGTTGTTAGTGTACTTAACAGACTTAGTGAAGGATCTACATATTTCTTGCATGAGTCTTATTTTATTGTGGAAAAATAGTATATGTGTGATTAGATCTAACTATTGAAATGGAAACGCATTTAGAAAAATATTATGTCTTCAATTTCCAACATGGAAGTGAAATACAGATGCAGATGATGAATAAAAACCTGTGAGGGATTGTAAAAAGAACTAAGGCATCACCGACTTATCCAAATAAAATACTATGAATGGGAAATTAGGGATGATAAATATGAATCCATTATTGGCCTTTCTCTATGATATCATGAATCGCATCATATAGACCTAGAAAAACCATCCAAGGATATATGGGGCAATCTAGAAAAAAAATTGGAGCACAAGTAATTAATGCAAAATTTTATTTGAAACTTCAACTACTAATATTTAACATGTATGTTGAGATCACTCTGTTGAGTCACATAAATAATATGAGATCTCTCATCATACAATTAGTTGAGGTCAAAGCGACAATAGAGGAAGATGAGGTCCATTCCATTCTACTAAACAATCTACCTTCTCAATACAACAATGTAATCTTTAATCTAAGTCAAATACCTTCTCAAAGGATAAAATATATGATTGTTGCTCTTTTATCCCAAGAAAAGAGAAACATTGCAAGAGAGGTTGAAGGTGATCCTCCACTTGATATGGAATTTTTACTCAAGACATAATAGATTCAAACCAACCAAAGATAAAGGGGATATAGAATGCTACTATTGCAAGAAAATAGGTCACATTAGCATTTTTTAATCCAAAATCTGATAGCATAGATGTATGATTTCTGATAGCATGTTGTCGACCATTCGACAATCATATTCTTTTTTAAACGTTGGTTTCACTTCAGCGGATATCCGATAGTAAAATGAGTGGATTTCTGACTTAGCCCCGTCGGATATCCGACAACTCCTGTTTTAATATTTTTGTTGAATATCCGACAAATTTCATTGTATAGGAAGTCAAAAATCTGATAAATTTAATGTTATAGTAGGTTGTATTATTTGTAAGAAGTCATTGGATATTCGACAACATTAGCCATCTGTGGTATGGTGATGGCGTCGATTCTATGGAAGTGGGCGTCGAATATCCAACAATGTTAGTCGTTATTGGTATGGTGATGGCATCAGATTCCATGGAAGTGGTCGTCAGATATCCGACAACGTTAGTCATCGATGGTTTGGTGATGGCGTCAGATTATATGGAAGTGGTCATTAGATAGACGGCAATTTTAGCCATCTGTGGTACGGCAATGGCATCGAATTCTATATAAGTGTTTGTCGTATATCCAATGGATCAATGTTTTCAAAAAAAAGTACAGATATCCCGTGACTAACTATACCCATCTCAGTACTCATTTTATGGTATGGTGACACCAATTGAACAATCAAAATTTACACATAGATACAAGACAAATGAAGTGCATGCATTATGGAGGCAGAGGCCTTTTCTAACACTAATAAATAATAATAAGAACAGTAAAATCCCTGATGATATATTGTGTACTGATTAACATGTTTATATTGTAAACTCCAAATATTTTTTAGTATAAATATGTGAAAAGATAATATCAACATCAATGTTCAAAAGTAGATGTTTCTTTGTGAAAATTAAGGCCTTACTTCACAACTTCATGTAAATATGTTCCTCTATTCTTCTTGGAATAAGATAAATCTACATGGACTTTCAATTTAGTAATTTATGACATTTAAAAAACAAATTACAAGTGTAAGGAATATTTGTGGAATGAAAATCGATATAAAGTGAAGGAAGGTTTTCAAAGTAGGATATGGAAAAGAAAACAAAAAGTTTGAGTTTTTCCTCCAGTTGAACATAAAATATATTCAAATTTTACTACTAAGGATACTGAAGAAATACTCTTGTAGAAAAGTCATTTTTCCATGTTCTTTAGGTTCTTCAACCATGGATGATCTCATAACGAATTATGTAGGATCTTTAGATAAACAAAGTGCATTGTATTTTTCATCTTCCATGAATTTTTTTAATTATAAGGATTTCTCTCACTCCCCATAATCCTTGGATGTTTCAAGAACTATGTTTCCATTGGTATAATTTGTACCAAATGTAATAGAATGTTAAACCATGGTTATTCAATGACATAAAATATACAATGAACTTGATCTTCTAAGTTAAGAACCTACAAGTAAGGAAAATGACATTACAAAGTTGGGCATTTCTGTAGGTGTTGGAAAATTTATCATTGAAAATTATTGATGATTTCGGCCATCTGCTCCTGAATGACGACAAATTACAACAAGGGGAAGAGAGAACATGAAGATCTTAGAGATGAAACGGGTTATAAAATTGGTAGTCCATTCAAGTGCCAAATTAGTTATTACTTGTAGAAAAATGACTCAAAGTAGGTTGAGAAAGCTAAACATGAGGGAAAAAGAACCAACCTCTTCCAAACCCTATTCTTCCTCTGCTACAATTGAACTGAATCACTATTTTGTTTTACATATTCATAAATCCTTCAGCCTAAACAAAATGCATTGAAATTTATTTGGCTAGAAGGAAAACTATCTACGTGGATTAATAACATACTTCAAGTCAAATTGACATTGAAGTCCTACAACAAATTAAAATGATTTCCATTCCCCAAGTTTTTTCTCCTGAGAAATTCTCTTTTTATTTATGATTTCTTAGTCCTTTTTCATGGTCACAACCATTGGAGAGAAGGAAGGGAGCGCCAAATTTGGTGATAAAGAAAACAATTCTGATGATTAAAATGCCAACAAAATATCATAGCTCGCAAAGGGTGAATGCACAATAGACATGGTCATTGGAGCATTAGATTGTGGGTCTATAATCGGAGGAGCTCCAGGGATATTCATGCAATTGTGTCCAGGTTTAGGGTAAACCTTTGTAAGCTAACTGAATACTCTTTTGATAGAAAACGCCAATCCTTAAGTTAAGAAGAGAACGATAAACTCCTTAGAAACCTCTTATCCCAAAATGCAGAAATACCAAAAGATTCACCCCCTTAAAAAATTGATATTTTTCCTAACATATCTTGGAAATAAATTTTCATGGTATGTTAATTGCTAGGTTTTTTCCCATGACAAGGTAGTTCTAACAAATGAGTTCGAAGAGATTTTTACTTACCGATTTAGGAGGCATTGGCTCCATCTATGTGGGTCTCCTCAATAAATTTGGTTTCCTTTGTGACCTATGGCTCAGTAGGAAACCCTAAACCCTATCGCAATTGAACTCGAACCCTTCGCTCCCTCCAAATCGCCTATCTCCATTTGCTTGATCTTTGTATGTCATGAAGGATGGACACATAAATGTTATCTCCTTCTGTCTGATTGCTTGTCGGAGGTCGGAAGGAATATGGACATGCATGGAAATACTAGAGTGACTATGAGGTCGGAAGGATGGACGTGTCAGAAATGATATAGAGTGACTATGCTATAGAGTGAATATGCCCCCTTCACCCACACATGAGAACATAAAATTATATTTCTCACTCATGATTTATGATATGAGGAAGCATGTTCAACATAACCAAGGTAACAAGAGATTAGGCCTTCCCACTCCTAACCCAAAACCAACTGATGATGGATGGGGTCCAACACAAGGGCCATGATCACAACCCACTCAATGCAAGGTTTATCCTATAAATATATTAATGTATTCATGA